>JBBMOI010000002.1:5885000-6125000 GCA_038088405.1 Porites divaricata
GGACATTTTCGTTACGCTGAGTGACACTGGACCAACCCCAGACGGAGAAACACAGTATGCGAAAGCTATGAGATTACTGGACGCACATTTTTTACCACAAGTTAACATTCCATTTGAGCGACATCAGTTTCGTCAAGCAAAACAGGAGGAGTCCGAGACGGCAGACCAGTTTGTGACCAGACTGTTCCAGCTTAGCGAGAATTGCGACTTCGGAACTTCCAAGGAAGAACAAATTCGCGATCAGTTAATTGATAAATGTCGGTCACATGATCTTCGCAAGAAACTACTCGCTGTTAGCGGGAAACTCACACTCCAGAAGGCTCGAGACATTGCTAGGTCCATGGAAGCTGCTGAAAGTCAGGCCTGGTCGATTGAAAGCGATCCACGGAACGGAAATGTGAATTCCTTAGAGCGGGAATGTTTTGATTCGCCTAAACGTGGCGGAGGACGTTGTTATCGGTGTGGACTCGCGGGACATTTTGCAAAAGATCCAGAGTGTAAGGCAAGGCTGGCTACTTGTATGAAATGTAAAAAAGTGGGGCATTTCGCCAAAGTTTGTAAAACGAAAGAAGAAGATACCAATAGACCCAAGAAAGGAAATTTACACCAAGTCACCAAAGATGATGATTTCGCCTTCACCTTACAGTCTAGTGGAAGAGATATTCCCACCATAGACATCGAGCTCGGAGGTGTTCGACTGGAAGGGGTCCTTGTCGATTCTGGTTCCACCTGCAATGTTATTGACAGAGCGACATGGGAGATGCTTAAGGAGAAGAAAGTGAAATGTGTTTCAAGGAAATCTAAGAGAATGCTGTACTCCTATGGATCCAATGAGCCACTTACTACTGCTGGTGAGTTTGAAACTGAACTTCGTTACAAAGATAAACGTTGCCATGTGTGTTTTATTGTTGTGGAAGAGAAAGCAAGGGCAATACTTAGCAGGGAGACCTCAGAAGAGCTGGCCATACTGAAACTTGAAATCAATGCCATAAAAAAAGAAACTCTGCTTAGAGATTTTCCTGAGTGTTTTAAGGGAGTAGGAAAACTTAAGGGTTTCCAAGCAAAACTCCACATTGATGAATCAGTTAAACCTGTTGCACAGAAGTTGCGACCCCCCCCCCCCCCCCCCCCTTATGGGTTAAGGGACAAAATAGAACAGAAACTCAAGGAACTAGTTGACCGACGTTATTGAACCGGTTGAAGGTCCTACTCCATGGGTAAGCCCGGTCGTGGTGGTTCCCAAACCCTCGGGGGACATCAGACTCTGCGTAGACATGAGAAAAGCTAATGAGGCTATTGTAAGGGAACGTCATCCCTACCCACAGTTGATGACATACTCTACCAACTGAATGGGAGCAAGGTGTTTAGCAAATTGGACCTCAAATGGGGGTTTCACCAGATTGAGTTGGAGCAACAGTCTAGAGTTATTACCACATTCATTACTCACAAGGGGTTGTACAGGTATAAACGCTTGATGTTCGGAATCAGCTCTGCCCCAGAGCTTTATCAGCACACTATTCAACAAGTGCTGGCCAGGTGTGAGGGTGCCTACAACATACACGATGACATAATTATTCATGGTCGTACAGTTGAAGAGAATGACAGCAGGTTGCAGAAGACCATTGAGTGTATTTGTGACAAAGGACTAACCCTCAATCCGGAAAAGTGTGTGTTTAGGATGCCACAACTCACTTTCATGGGATATCTGCTATCAAGGAAAGGCATTGGCCCAACAGAGTCACGCGTTGAAGCAGTGGTCCAGGCTAAGGAACCCACAAATGCGGAGGAAGTGCGGAGTTTCCTCGGGTTTAGTGAACTTTAGCGCCCGGTTCATCCCTAATTTAGCAAGTATCACAGAGCCACTCAGAGAATTGACAAGGAAGGATGTACCATTCAAGTGGGGCGCAGAACAGAAAGTGGCATTCGAAACCCTGAAGAGTAACCTGGGACGGGGAGAAACATTGGCATATTTCGACAGAAATGCAGAAGTAACCAAGTTAATTACAGATGCAAGCCCGGTAGGCCTTGGGGCGGTACTTACACAGGTCCAGGAAGGACAGGAGCGCGTAATCGCGTATGCAAGTCGTGCCCTAACAGGAGTTGAACGCAGATACTCACAAACTGAAAGAGAGGCATTGGGACTTGTATGGGGATGCGAAAGATTTCATATGTACCTGTATGGAATGGAGTTCACATTGCTGACAGACCACAAGCCTCTAAAAACTATTTACTCGACTAGTTCCCGTAATTCAGCTCGAATAGAGCGCTGGGTACTTCGCCTTCAACCATACAAGTTTCGGGTGCAGTATGTGCCAGGTAAACAGAACATTGCTGACTCTCTTTCACGACTTGTTGATAAGGGAGAGTTGAATGGTCATGATGATGCTGAGGAATTTATTCGTTTTGTGGCAGAAGCGTCAGCGCCAGTAGCAATACCCATCAGAGAAATTGAGGAAGAATCAGCTGCCGACCCAGAGATTTCACAACTACAAGAATGCATCTCAACAGGAGATTGGGACAAAGCCCCACCACAGTACAAACATGTCAGAAATGAACTCTCTTCCCTAGGAAAGTTAGTATTAAGGGGAATGAGGTTGCTAATTCCAAGAAAACTACGTGAAAGAGTGCTAGACTTAGCACATGAGGGTCATCAGGGGCTGGTAAAAACCAAGCAGAGTCTTCGTACAAAGGTTTGGTGGGCTGGAATTGACAAGCAAGTGGAAAACCGGTGTAAGATCTGCCATGGCTGCCAACTAGTTGGACTGCCTACACCACCAGAACCCTTACGGCATACAGAGTTTCCAAGCCAACCCTGGATTGACCTAGCCGCAGACTTGATGGGGCCCCTACCGTCAGGAGAATATGTACTGGTCGTGGTTGATTATTACAGCCGATACTTCGAAGTGGATATTCTGACGTCCGTGACCTCCACTAAAATCATTGAAAGTTTGGAGAAGATTTTCTGTACCCATGGGTTACCGCAGTCGTTGAAAACTGACAATGGTACACAGTTTGTGTCTGATGAATTTGAGCGTTTCCTGAAAACGAATGATATAGAGCATCGCACTTCGACTCCGCTATGGCCCCAGGCAAATGGGGAGGTTGAAAGACAAAACAGAAGCTTGCTTAAAGCCCTTAGGATTGCTAAAGCTGAAAAGAAGAATATCTGGACTGAGATGCGAAAGTTCTTAACTGCGTACAGAACGACACCTCACAGCAGTACAGGAGTCACGCCAGCCAAACTCCTGTTCAACAGAGAAATCAGAACAAAGATTCCTGAGCTGGGAAACTCGAGGTACTCCGACAGTGAGGCAAGAGACAAGGATGCAGAGATGAAGCAGGAGAGGACCGACTATGCTGACGAGAAAAGGAGAGCTCGAGAGAGTGACCTAGAACCTGGTGATTTAGTGCTCTTAAAACAGAGGAAAGAGAACAAGCTCTCAACCATTTATGGCACACTTCCATATACCGTTAACAAGAAGCACGGAAACGAGGTTGTCATATCGTCACCCGAAGGAGTACACGTGAGGAGAAATGTGACCGATGTCAAGAAATACTTGAGAGGGGACACAACCGGAGATGAACAAGTTGCTGAAGATGACTCCTCCGAGGAAGATAACACCGGAAGAATAACAGAACCCCAAGGGAGACCAGTAAGGGAAAGGAGGCCACCGGAGTACTTAAAAGACTACGACGTGTATGAACTCTGTTAAGTGGAAGAGTGGGCGGAAAGACACTTTATTAAACACTTAAATTAGTTTTGTTGAACACTTTGATGAGACTCGCGTTAGAGGAATATTGACAGCTCGGAAGGACACTTTATTGAACACCTTAATTAGTTTAATTAGTTTCGCGTTAGAAGCGTATAGATCCGTTCATGTTGTGTTTCATCGATGTTAATGTCTTGTTCTTAGGGGAAGAGGGGTTGTAGTGTATGCCGGGATATGTAGAGACGATTATGGGATAGATAAACAGTAGTGTACGGGAGCCGAGGAGTTTAGAATGGCTATGCCTTATTCGGTTGTTGTAATCCGGTTCAATCCGTAGCTTGAATGCGTATAGTTAGACTCTACAGGGAGGTACGAGAAGAATTTGTATTAGAATAGTACATGCGTTTTAAATTTGCCTAGCCAGAGCAAAAGGCTTGTTTAGTGAAGGAAGAAAGGGAGAAAACAGCGATAGGGGAAGGCGGAAGCGGAAGAGCAATCAGAGGAAGGCGATAGTACACCTCCTCTTCCCTCTTCAAATTTTCTCGAGATCACCCCAGCCTGCGTAGGATGCCTTATGAATGGTGGTGCTGACCGTAAGGGAGGGGTACCTCTCTCCTAGTGCTCCCATATTTCTTATGCACCTGCAACACAGGTTCAATCACCCCTACCCCCTAGGGAAACCCGATACTACCCGACATAGTTTAGGTTTACAAGCTATTAGCTCAACAGGCGCTTTATGAATGTGGCATTTCCCGTGAAATGCTCTCATTAAAGGCACCTATTCTTTGTAGATTTATCTTAAGTTTGTTTTTAAATCCTTTGAATAAACGCCCTTATGAATGTAAGACTAAATGATGGTAAAACTGAAACGGGTGAACATATTTCAGACAAAAGAGGATAATCAAGTATCCCATGATGCTCAATGTCCATTTCAAAATGAGGGGATCACATGTTCTTGCCACCTTGATAATGTATTAAGAAGCACTGCATTGTGGGAAACTGCCCACCTACCCCTCCCCTAAGCCAATATTAATACTTAGTTCTCACTTCAGCCAAAATGTTAGCTTAGGGGAGGGGTAGGTGGGCAGTTTCCCAGAACCGTATAATGACCCACATAGTAGATATGTGCTTCGTGTATCCTCCTTTCTTTTATGTCTACACTTAACCGGATAGCTCCTGCACATGCACAAAAAACATATCTGAAAGTCTCTTTACACTGATTTCAGGGCAGACACTGTGAGGGAGCGAATCTGCACTGTGCAGATCCTCAAAGTGAATTGTCACATAGTGCATAGCTGTCTGTGCCACTCTTTGGTGCAGTGTGAAAAGGAGGAGTATACGGACGGCTTCTCAAGTCAACATGAAAAACTTTTTGAAATAGTATAGGTATAGTCTTAAAGTGTTTAGAAATGGCAGTGAATTCTATACAACGGTTATTCCAAAATGCTCCATTTTGGCTAGATTACAGAATACCCAGCCCACTAAACATCTAACTTAAAAAAACTGCTCATAAAAGCAGTTCCCAGATTTGCATAACAAATTCTGACCTCCACAGTCCTGCGGTAAGGGGGTGTGGGAGGAGCACTAGTATACCTCGTTCTATAAGCACACTAGTTACTTGACATTGACTGTGGGAGCACTAGTTGTATACCCACGCAATATTCACTTTTAAGTGACTTCGGGAGTGCGAAACTGCAAGAGCACACGTTTACTCACTTACATTTAAGTATTTGGCATAACAGAACATGACAGTGGGACTTCAACAAAGAGAGTTAGTGCACCAGGTATTCTGTCATAATTCTGCAATCTGCAGAGTAGGCATTGTGTTATGAGGATCAGAATTATTTTTAGTTTATCCGTCATGCAATTCCAGACTTTTCTAGAATTATCTTATAATCTGTAATATTCCAGAAATATCTGTAATGTGACTCAGCAGTTTCCGCAAATAGTAAATATTGTAATACACTATAAATAGTAATGGAACGTTCTCGATGTTTAAAGAAAAAGTATAAAACTGCGCAGGCTTCCAAGTATCAAGGTCTTGCTGTTGTGTGCCCGAGGGTTTTCCCTCGTGGCTAGTTGTGATTGAGCTTATCAGCTATGGATGCTATATTGTGAGGAAGCTATAATCAACTGACATTACTATGGGGGAGCTATAACCTTGGACATTGCTATATCAAGAGAAAAGAAAGAGACGATAGCAGAAAAGAGAAGATAAAGAGTTCATGATGAAGTTTCCCAGACGAGTTTGTAAACACAGAAAAGCCAATGAGTGGAAAGGATCCAGTGAAATTCAAGAAAGTCAAGGATTGATGTCTCAAGTCAGTTGAATTGACAGTTGTTCCTGTATGGCCATGAAAGACAGTAAGCCTGCCTGCTTTACGAACTGCTTAACTTAATCTTTAACTTTAGTAACAATAACAGTGTATAATTAAATAAATAACAGTTAAAAAAGGTAACTGCTAGTTGTCACACTTTTGTTGCGTGCCTTATATCGTACTCGGGAATTCTTTTTACTTATGCCTTGTTCACGGACATCTCTTGGTTATTCCGGTACGTAACAATTGATTGTGACTACTATTCAAAGGTTATTTACAGAGACTCTACAAATTAGGATATGAAGATACCAAGTCACTTAGTATGGTATCTGCCTATCCAACAACTAGTTGACCACTACGGTGTTGGTCGAAAATTCTTGGGTACTCTACAATTTAGGCCAAGTTTATCGTTAATCTTTTTACATATGATTGTTACATAATACTGAATTTTGTCATAGCAATTGCGTGACGAATTCATTAATTGACTGCAAGACTGCGTGACCAAAGTTCTCTAGCGCGGGAAGAACAACCCACCAAGTTAGGCCAGTGAGAATAATAAACACGGCTGACGAAACCCCATATCCCACCTGATCCACAAATCCTCTCACTGTTCGATTAATCAAACTCCCTGCTATTAGAATGAGTTGAAGAAGAATATATAACACTGCTTCAATTATCTTTTCTACGATAAGGGCCACACCGTAGCAGATATCAGAGAACACGCGGGCCACTAACATAAGTATAATCTTGATTACATCGCGAATCGTCTCAAATAACACCTGTAGTATAGTATGCATTCCTTTTCCAGTGTACTGCACTACTAGCAGATAGAAATTGCAGATCATGTGAGAAATGATTCGAAAGATGACGCTTGATAACTGCTTTTGAGTTGTTGGACTTCCATGGGACTCTTTAGATTTCTTTGGCGCCATGTTGGCTTGTAGCATATATTTGTATACGAAGCCTATGCTCAGTTTTGAGGCGTATGATACGTTAGTTTTTCTTCAAGCTCTTCAGTGCGAGATTCTCACTTTAAAACAACAAAACTGGCACAACGAAAGTATAAACGCGTGCACGCTTCTGAGGTTAGCTTCGACGGCAACATCATTAACTAACAGCTCTAACACATCGTTGGTTCCTTGTCTTGAATAATTCTGGAGGATAAAGCTGGTTCCAAAGCCTCGCTTTCTCCCTTGGAAAAGTCAGTGGTAGCTTTGTATCAGTAATACCAAATTTCTAACAAAACCAATCTATTGATGGCGTGACAAAGTGCAGATATGCAAATTACAATTAAAATACGTATTCATGAAATTTGATAATGGTAATTTGTCAATAACTAACGTCGTGTATAAGCAACAGTTAGTTACGACCGAATTTTACCTTTCAGAAAATAAGAAGGAAATTATCCGATGAAAAAGATAGCCCACCGCAAAGGTGGCAATAATAAACAAGTAACCTACGGCTCCAATGATTTGCTGAAATCCACGAGCTAGCACTCTACCTCCATTGTTTATGATCTGAAGAATGACACTAAATAAAAGGTTAAGTAATTCTTCTACACCACGCATTGTTACCCTCACAATAGTTATTATTATTTCCTCTGTGAATCGAATTATAAAGTTGACAAACCATCGTAGAGTTTCACTCAGGAGTCGCAGGGTTCCAAACAATACAACGGAAGCCAAGTCTTTGACGATGAAAAGAACGGCAAGAGATCCTCCGACGATGATTCTCACAGCGGACAAAATAAAAGAGTTCCTTTGGTCCTGTTTGTCACCATCAAAAACTTTAACTTTTCTCTCAGGCTTTCTTGCTGATTGCATTGATTTTGTGTAACTACTTGGACGTGCTTTTCCGTTGCAAAGCATTTTTTTTTATCTTCGATTAAATACGCCACGTATTAACGTCGCGGCGTCAGCTTGAAAAGAACCAACAAACAGTTTGGAGTGACTTAATTTATGACCTCATTGTCTACGATTTTTCAAATACATGTAGAAGAACGGAGAAGTTCACAGGAATTAACCTGACGTTTTAGGGAAGGATGGCTTCGTGAAAAATACAGACGGAAAGCGGAAGCGTATCAGTCACGTGGCTCGTGACTGATATGCTGTCACGACATTTCCAAATGACTGCATTACAAATAATAATTTAATCATTCATTAAAAATCCAGTATAATTCAGAAAAAAGGCAAACTCGGCGAAGTAAGAGCACTTCATCGCTTCAAAAAGTGTAAACTTTTAAGAAATTTATAACAACGTAGACATGATCTTGCGGAAGAACCCAGATGATCAGACGACAATGCATGTTTGTTACGCGGGAAAGGCCCCGACGGATGGTAAACCAAATCAGTCTAATTGAAAATGTTTGAGCATGCACCGTAGTTAAATAGGTGCGACTAATAGCAAATCGTAAAAGTGGAAGCTGGAAATAATTTTTGTCACTGGTTGCGCTGTCTTGTTAGAAAGATCCCAGTAGAGTTTACGGGATCTGAGATTGCATGCTTAGAGGAAAAGGGAGGGTGGAAAAAAATTGTTTTTAAATGAAGCTGCTCTGCGGTAGGAACGGGAACAGGAACAGGAAGCGGGAAAACGAACAATGGAAACGAAACGTAACTTAAACTTTAGCCCTATCAAACCCGGCTCATTTCTCATTCTCTATTTTTGTCCTTTTTTCAAGTTTTTCCGTTCCCCGTGCTCGATGCCTGCTAAAGTAGCAGTCACCATAAAACGTAAGCCAAGACAATACACGTATTAACAGTGGCATTCTTTTAATAAACACGATTTTTTCAATCGAATATCTCCTATTTACAATTTTTGAAACTAAAAATTTTTTATTTACAACCAGAAAAGACAATTCTAGCTACAAAAATTTGAATTTTAACCAGTGCATTTTTGTTTTAAAGCACGTCACTATTTCATACTCTGCACTGTATTTCACACTTCACTGCAGTAAGACAGTGGAGTAAACTGCCGTCACCCTCTCAGTTGTTGGAAGATGATGATGATGATGACGATAAAGATGAGGGTGATGATAGTTATGCCAATAATGATAAAAAGGCCCGAATTGTTACTAACTACTTATTGTCTCATTTTTAAGGACGCAGGGTAGATAAACAGGTTGCATTTAGTGTTGCAGAAACCATTGTCGTCGACTACTGTCGTTGTATGTATTGTCCAGTCCAGTGTCTTAACAAGCTTCTATACAGTCGAAGCTCTTAACTTGATATTAACAATGTCGGTCATCTTGTATTGTGGACAGAGGTAAATGGCGGCCAGTACAGGTTCGACTGTGTTACGTTATTTGGTAGATGCAACTGCTAAAAATAGGTAGGCGATCCACAGAAAAGAATCATGAGTTAAAATCCCAAATTCGAACTCTGTGATCAACAGAAACGCTGATTATTCTGGTAGAATCCACGTGAATGCAGTTCACAATATCCCTGTGGCCTTTCAAGGTCTGAATGCAAGAAGCTCTGGAAATAAAAACAATAGAAATTTTGTCAGTCCATCAATGATTTCCTTATAGAATTAGAATAGATGTTTCCTGTCACGTATTCATCTACTCACCCATTCACCTATCAACCACCCGTGCAACTAGTCAATCAATGACAAAATATATCTTCAGTCGACACATCACGACGGTGGAGAGTGTTTTCTACAGACTGTATTTCATTTCTATTTCATCATTTTTCCTATTTTTTCATTGCGATGCACTGTTAACCTTTATGCATTTTTACGTCAGACAAAGAAATTTCAACGCCACGCTTCGTTTTACAATTGCAAATTTTCAAAGTCTTCACGTAAATGAATTCTCACAGCAGTAGATTTGAAAGAATAACTATCCACGAAGAGTGATAAAGCGAAGAATGTTGTTCACAAGGAGATGAAATGTGCTCGTCTGACGTAATAATGAATAAGGGCTATTGAGAAGGCGCAAGACCGTATACGTCAAATAAGTTAGAAAAACCCAAAGGAGTACTTCATTATACAGGAACTGATTCATTAGTATCCATGGTTCTCTTTGGCCACAAATGAAGACGAGGAAAAGGACTACAATCGTCTCCAAAAAGGGCCCATTGCTTTAAAAAACTGGAATCATAAAATCATAAATCCGGCAGTATCTTGGTGTCTATCATGTGTACATCCACCCCTTTTATCATGGCAGATCCATTTTTCCTCAGGGGAGGGGTGAGTCTACACAGAATAGTGAACACGGTTCGTTAGAAATTAAGAAAGCGGGGGGTTGAGAGGCACTCAAAAAGAATTAGGGGAATGGCTTTTGTGAAAAAATTTCTCCAACTGTATTAAAAAAACTTTGAAATGATTCAATTAAGAAAGATTTAAATCATGTACTTACTGTTCAATATCCCAGTATTTTATCAAGCCGTCTTTTCCAGCACTCACAATTAATCCTGCCTCTTTCCTTCCGTTCACCATCATAAACTTTAACTTCACAGATTCAACCCTAAAGAAAGCAAATTTTTTCACAAACCAACTTCAGCGCTATGTGATCATAGTCCTGAAGTTCTTTTGAATTAAGTTAAACACTACAGTCAACTCGGCTCTCACAAGACGATTACCTTTGGGGCCGCCACTAAAGGATGACTTCCACTGACGCGTTTTTGGCTACGCACGTTAACGCACGTAAATTTTAATCACGTAAATAAAATAGAGACAATATAAAAAGTGCTGAGCTTAAAAGAGAACTTGAGAGAGGTTCAACTTTTACGCTTACAAGCAACCTTTCATGCATTGCCTCTATTTTATTTGCGAACGTAAATTTTACGCACGTACGCATGTAAAAATTACGCGACACTAGAAATCAACCCTTAGCGAGATGTCCATCTAGACAGTCCAACAGAAGACGAAGTAAAGAACGGTCGGGAACCAATGTTAGGTGGCAGTCATATTTCATTGTCTAACTTAATTTAAGAGAGAGTTCTCTGTAAATATCTAATTCAATAAGGACTGCTTTGGTAATTGGGCATACAGAACTCACTTGAATGTTTTGCTTGAGTAAGCGTAATAGAGCCACCGCCAAACAATAGCTTACCAGTGCGCAGCTGCCCAATACCCAAAGCAACCTTTATTGAATCAGAACTGTCAAAATTACATACAAAGTATGTACGTTCCGTCGGCATTCTTTTGCGCCATGACTTTTCATCTTTCTATAAGCAAAAAACACAGGTTTCTACCTGTTTTTGTGTCCAATGAACTCGTTTATACAGGAGCCAGTTTCTAAATTCCAAAGCGACACCATGGTTGCCGATCCCACTGCCAAGTGTCCCTGATGGAAAACATATAATAAAACAAATAACCAAAGAAGTCAAAGAAGTTTAAACCAAAAACCTTATCTCATATACTAGCCAGTTTAAAATTTACCATGTCACGTTAAACCAATCTGTTCCGCTCATTTCATCAAGAACCACAACACCTAGTCATCAGCATGCCTTCGCAATTTTGACAGTTCTGGTGGATCCCTTTACATCAGTTCGCCCAGGTTTGAGCAAGGACTTTGATAAGTCGCAATATCATTACAATAACCAAGAGAAACAGCAAATTACGAAATATTTGTAAAATCTGGGTTGTAGAGGAAGGCGAATAATAATAATGACGCGCCAGGACCCTGGGTTTCCGAAAAGTATTTTCTCTAAGCAATTTTACGGAAGCCTGCGTAAAATGAAAAGGTTCATTGGCTTTACAAAAATATATTCGCTCCCAGACGTACAGTGTATGTATATGACCGTTGTTATCCAAAGGGGGTACGAAAGGTGACGGACTCAGTGGTTAAACCCAAGAGGCTTTTTCTTACGATTGACTTCAATTCCTTGTAACGGTCCTTACGAATCCCTCACGGTCTCTCACCTGATCATAGCTAACAGTTGTCACCGTCGAGGCGGATGACTGCCCGATGTTAAACGACGAAAGACAAGAACCCGTGGAAACATCCCAAACACGTACAGTCTGAAAGAGACGAATCAATAAATCGAAGCGACCATGAGATGCTTGTCCAACCGATTTCGTTCCCAGGGCATCACTACTTTCTGACTCTGGAGCGAGAAAGAGGGAACAGGAAATGACTCATCCACAGTCGACTTTCATTAAACCTCTCCCCAGTTCCCCTTCTCCCTCCATGCGCGTTAGGAATAGAACTGGAGACGAGGCAGGGACCGGAACAAGAAGGACCCCGGGAACGAGGATTTAGCTTGTCTTCGAATGGTGCTTGGAAACGTCCCAACGACTACCTGTCAACTAAACTTCTCTAAATGAAAAACAGACTGGCGAAATTGTTTTTATGATAAAGTCGCATTTTTACAAGATTGCTAATATAAAGAAACAACGTTTATCTGCTTAGAAAATAAATATCTTGTATGATTGCCTTGTTGAAGGTTGAAAATCTCTTGAATTTTGATGAAGGCGCCATAAAAGGCTCAATTAAGGCAACAAAACGACTGATAAAAGTGTTGTGACGCTGCCGCCACTTTACAGTCTTAAACCATTAACTATGATCGCGTTTGAATTTAAGTACTGTCCATCCACATTCCAAGGTGCAGGTCTAAATACCTCCCGAAATCCCTGAGTGATTTATATCTGAACTACTACATTTGACAACTACTAGGTTAATAACAACAAACTACACATACTCTATCGCCAGATCCAGTGAATGCCCTTTTGCACTCTTCGTCCAAATCAACGCAAAAAACGCAGCCATTGTGTCCCACCAAAGAGAAGAGAGGTTTGCATTGACGAATGTTCCAGATTTTACCCTGGAAGAGATGATGAAATAAAAAGTTCAGTGTGGACTTATTTATTCCAACTAAAGCCAGCCAACACTGAAAAACGTTTGACAAAACGATAAAACCTTGTTTACGTTTAACAGCGTACCTTCGTTAAATTGCGCTCGAATGCCAAGATGCAAAATATGGGCAAGGAAGTGCCGGGATGTTGAGGTCATCAAAGAAAAGTTAAGGGGTAGGTTTTAAGAAAGCCTGCGAACTTGAAAGTGTTTTTTGAGCTAAAAATTAAGTAACTTTACACTGACCGTTTTGTCGCTTGATCCGCTGACAAGAAAATCCCCTTTTCGTTCGATTGCCCAGACTGGGCCTTCGTGACCGATTAGTATTCTGTGAATGCAAAAGTGCTAAAGTCACTGTTATAGCTACAATCACAACACCTCGTGTAAGCTTCTTCTCCTTTGCACTCTTTAGTCTTACACCTTCTACCCAAAGTCAAAATGCAATAGTCTAAGTTTTTCTATTTGTCTTGCTATATTTCCATGGTTGTATTCATCTAGTATCTCGACAATGTGTGATGATCGGAAATGACAAATGAACAAAACTTTGAACTCTCTGGTTTACAAAGAACCTTTGATTCTTCCTTCTGGCCTCCGTTGAGCAAACGCGAGACAGGGACAGAGTACAACTTGGGAACACGAGATGGGAAAAGTGTGAAGGCAACGCGTAATTCATTCACTCAAGCTTTGGAAACAGCCTCCAATTTTCTTCCAGGGCGGATGCCCTAGCTTCTCGCTTCTCGCGTCTCTCGCCGTTCTCACGTTAAGCGTACGTCATTGGTCACTGTCTACACCCAGATGACTTACCTTACGCACACATTTGTCCGCAGACTCCAAAGCTTAAAAAGAAACACAACTTTGAATTATTAAACAGCTATTGGCTCTAACGCCTACTTGTCCAATTGCCATTGTCTCTATACACGTCGGCCGCATTTTAGTGGCCACTGTTGGAGAAGAAGGAATGAGACTGTTTCTCAACTACTTCTTTGGGAACCAAAACACGGCAAACACTCAATGAGTCAGCAAGCAACAACATTCATTGATCAACTAAAAGGAGTGATACCGGTCTTTGGAGTTTCAATGGAAAGGTAAGATAGAAACCAATTTAAACGATAGCCCCACCATGGAAAAGCGCGCACACACACAGAAAGAAAAGAAAGAAATTTCTCTCCATGGTTAAAAGCATATCACTGTTGTAGATTAACTCCCTTCTCAGGTTAAACTAAAATTTCGTTTGTCTCCTCAGTATGAATAATCAGGGGTAGGAAACAACAGAAAATTCTGAATCAAACTAGGTTGAATTCTGGTTTAACCAGAGAACAAATTTTACATATACAACCACTGGCCAGATCACTGTTATATTTCTGCATAGCTAGAAGACCAGGCTGCAATGTCCATTATAAACTGAAATCCTTACCCTGATCGTTTTGTCGTATGAACTGCTTATTACAATTGTACTAGACAAGAACCGTAGACTCCAGATACCGCGCTACAAAACCAAAAAGATAAAAACATCAGTGATGTTTACCAACTGAATTAAACATAAAAAACTGACCACCCAGCCGGGGTCAATCCAAGAAAACGTTTATACAAGGTTAGTGTTACAGTAGCTATTGTATCAGACTCTAAAAGAATACTGACTTACACTTGTGATTATAATTGAAGAAAGTTTATACGAATTGATTCCAGATTTTTTTTACACTCGCAGTAAGCATAAAGATCAGTCCATATATTCATTTAAAAGTAAGCAATACGATGGCTAAAACAGTGATACAGTAAGAGAAGTGTAATGTGGGTCTCATGTATAGTCAGTAGATGCAGCGAAATTTCCTACCGTATGACCTTGAAATGTCTGGACCAAAGCTCCGGTATTGGCGGACCAGATTCTGTTAAAAATGTAATTTAACAGTTACATATAAATAATATTGACCTAAAATGTAACATTAGACAATTATTTATTATTTTAAAGAAACGTTTGTCAAACGACAGACGCATCGAGTACAGAGTAGAAAGCCTTATCGGTTTCGAAGCTCAGCGGCAATAAACGTACTTGGCAAAGGGTTGATGTTCGAAAAAGAAAAGCGGAACTAAGCTTTAAGTAATTATAACAGTGACAAAGAGTGTAAAAAATAAAAATAAAGTTAACTTAAAATAGATACACACGTGATCTGTTATAGCCTTATTTGACTCTATTGTTGTTAGTTATAAAAGGTTTGATGATTATAATGTACTCATCCTAGCTCTTGAACTTTCACCTTTTAATTAAATTGTTTCCACATTTCTTTCTTATCTTTAACCCAGATTCGTCTTCACGGTTTTTTTGGGAGGAGGGTGGGGAAACCAGGAAGCGCAAACTGCTAGTTTAGCTTGACTTACTTCATTAGAATTGTCGTTATAGATTCGTTAGTTACCATATTGAACTATGCAAGGTATTCGGACGGCAATGAACACGCAGCCGGGTTCATAGTAAGAGCTGCACCCTCTCAGCCAGCTCATTTCTGTCATGCACGTCGAGTCGTGAAAATAAATAGGAATGTTAATTAGCTTACTTTACTGTTCTGTCCAGGCTTCCAGTCGCAATGTAGTTCTTATAAGCGCACACGGAAAGGACACTACAGAGAAACAAAACAACTGAAATTTTACAACTCAGATAGCGCTCAAACGTCTGATAGCGCTATCCAACAGTTAAATCAATTTCCAGTGGATAAGTGTCGGGGAAATCAATTACGTTTCCCACTAGGTAAAGATTTTCCAGCGCATGGATAGCTTTATTCACCTCCTGAACACTTGGGGCCTGGTCTAAATTTCCTTGGCCTGGACTGTTAATCTTGTACTGCCGTTTGAAAGTAAGATCTCTCGAACATAGCTGTCAGCTTTCTTCTGTCATAGTACAAAACACAGGTCACAGGTCACAAATGCAGGTGGTGAGTCACTGCTCTATTGATAAATAACTCAAATAGACAGTTTTCCTTTAAGTAAAAACTTTATTTCAGATTGTGATTAAGGTTAGGAGACACTTTTAGTGCTGTTTATTTTTTACCTGAGCACAGTGACCTGTACTCTAACTAGTCCTGACTTGTGATTTGTGACCTGCGTTTTGTACCTGCCGTCCCTTATATCATCAATTTTCGTCAGTACATGTTCTACAAAGATGTAACCTAAGGTAATAATTAATAAATAAAATAACTGATTGTAGAGGTCGACTGTAGGGCTGTCACGGCTTCCTTTGAAGCAAGAGGTGGTGGATTCGTCAGTCTTACGACAGTTCATGCAGCCAAGGGGATAAATCATCACGGAAAGCCACAAAAGCAATCAACGATAGTATCAAATGATTGTTCAAAGAGTGCATTTGAGTGATTGGAAATGAATACCTGGAGGTAGTCTTTCTCTGTGGTAATCAAATACATATTCAAAGAGATAAAAAACGCTTCAAATTGTTAACAAACAGTTGTATTGGTTCTTAAGCGTCTCTATGGCTCATCTCCACGGCCCTCTTGACATCCTCAGCCCAAACCCACCATATGATATCTCCTTCATTTGAAATTCAGTGGTACAACAACCACCTTCATTCTCTTAGTTAAAATTTTTTTTTAGATTTAAACAAAAGCTTTACATGTACGCCCTCTAGAACAGTTTACTCACTTGTGCTTATGACCAGCCATGTCAGTGACTTTACAGCGACCATTCGCCCAGTTTCGCTTCAAGGTCAAATTATCTCTGAATATGTCTTTCCATACTGCAGGCATGCTTAGAGGTACACCTTTAATTTTGTACAAATTTATATCAATATGCATTCTTCAAAGCATCTAACAGAGCTAAATTATCATTTATTCACACATCTGGGCAAAATCTATTCTAGGACTGTGTGTTTTTTTATAATTACGCTTTTCATTTATTCCCGCTTGAATAAATTTCAGACTCCAAAAACAATATATAAGGGAATAAGTGCAAGCTTTCGGAGCAACGATTTCTGGGATCGTTTGGGTGGACAAGTGTTAGTTATGATTGGCCGATGGTATTCAAGGCAACCATAAACCAACAATAAGTAACGCTTGTCCACTCAAACGATCACATGAATCGTTGCACCGAAAAGCTCTGAAATGGCGAATTGAACATTTTTTATCTCTCGGCAATTTGTTCAAGTTTCGAAACAAAACAGCACAAAACAAATTGAAACTTCATTCAAACTCACCCACGTAGGTTTCTTGGCATTTGGCCTGCCACAGCTCATCTCTTGATGCAAGACGACGCCAAGTTTTACTCACCTGAAACAAATCAAGTGTAACTCACGCTACTATTTTCTTACAGAAAAAAATCTGGGAAATTTCAAGATGCGTTAAATACATGTAGTCTTTACCTGGCAAACTATCAGAAGTTCCTTGGGAACTAGATAAGACAAAATGCGGATAGCTAACGGCTCTGGGAGCAGTGAAATGAAATCTCGATACTGTTTAACCTGAAAAGTAAGTACAAAATATTAATAAAACAGTGTAAGTTACACAAAAGTAATTCATTTATTCATTCATTCATTCAAAGAGTTAAAAGATTCGCGGGAGTAAAGCAGGTGATGAGGTAGGTACATGTAACCGTGATGAGAAGAGTAACAGCTACCGCGGGTAATCCAAGTCAAGCTCTGACTTGCTGAGAGATGGTCTCTGAGAGAGACTGAGGATCTTAAACGAAAGCACGACTATGACAGTATTATTGATGTTATTCTAATGTACCGCAAAACTTACAGCAAGAAGTCCGGAAAGAAAGTAAAGTTCGCTTGGCTCGAGAACCCTCAAGAAAAGCTGAAGAAACTCGTTTTTCTGCCAACCTGGAAGAAAAATCATGGCGGTAAAAAGCTAAACGTATTTACATGTACTAGAAAGCAACAACAGCTGAATTCCACTCATAAGAAACGTACTTTCCCTTTTGAAGGTGACTTTTTCACCCAAAAATTATGACTGCAGAGTTCACTTTTAACCGTGCAGTTTGATCGTACTTTTAGAGGCAGGACTTTACAGCGAAAAAATGGACATAGGCAAAATAATACAACATAAATAGCTACTACGTAAGGAAAACAAATTTGGGGAGCTTGTGCCTTTACTCCTTAAAAATAGACAGTATGACCACTTAGTGTTCATTGGTCCAATATTGGGGAGATTAAGCTTCACGTATACAGCAAATTTAACGGCAAACGTCAGATTCAAGTTGAAAATTTCTCAAAATAGAAAATAAGCAGATAAAAACAGCTCAAAACAATTCTTATGGATAAAAAATTGCGTGAAACTACTAATTTATGTGTAGAGATAATGAACAGTAAAAGACAGGAAATGGGGAAACTTGGTCACGTGGTACAAATTCTTGTTTGCAGTTTGACATAAAAGTGATGCTTAACCTCTCTATTCTTGAGTCTGACCCAGAGCTGACCTTTAAACTTCTCAATTAATCATGGGAAGCGTGAAGTGTGCAACCAACCGCTGGCTGTGCTAATTTATGACTTCGCTGAATGCAAAAGTCTTTTAAGTAGTTAATAGAGGATGCCTTACCATTCAATTTCACCTCTGATTATTTTCTGTCATTTCCTGATTAACTCTGTCACCAAACCATTTAGTACAAAAATGACAGAAAATAATCAGAGTTTTTTTCCATTTTTACCAAATATTCTAACTCAAAAAAAATCCAAAAATCTGATTCAAATTTTGTAACTTTTGTAAATTTGGTAAAAATGACAGGATTAATCGGCTCGCCCTGCGGGCTCGCGGAAATGACAGAAAATAATCAGAGGTGAAATTGATGGACAGGCATCCTCTATTAACTACTCTAGAAGAAGAATTCAATCGCGAATGTGATAAAGATTATTACAAAATATTTTCAAAAGAAATTAATTATAAATATATTCAAAAAAGATTAATTATAAATATATTGTAGGAATGTTTATCAAATATCGAAATCTATTTTACTAAATTCTCTTATTCCGTCCCATGTCATGCGAAGATTGAATTTTTTTATATACCAATCTGAATTTTCGATTACAAATTTCATAAGTTCAACACTATGATAAATATCTGGGTCCATCAATGTAACTTGAAGTTTTTTATTTGTTTGTTTTTTGATCAAATTTCGTTTTTGTTTTTCCTCCTCTAAAATAGGCTCATCACCTTTGTCCAGTTCCTTCAAATCGATTGTCTTTATTTTATTAAATAGCATAGTTTTTCTTTTATAATAATTTTTAATCAAAGAATAGATTTTTTTTCCAAAATCTTCTTCTTCTAACACACCGAGTTGTCCATCGGGGAGAATATTCCAATTGCGATCAAAAGTTACGCCGTACCTATTATAATCATCTAACAATCTGAAGTAAAAATCGACGACATTGTCATCGTAACCATCATAATCAGGTTTGGCATCGTTATCATTCCAACCGTTGTAACTGGGGTAATATTTATAGAGAATCAATAGAAAAAGTTTATATGGATGATTGGGTTGGATTTTTTTGATAAGTTTTGGGTCGAATGGCTCAAGCTTCATCGATGGATCAACAATGAATTCGTCTAGTTCCCGACTGCCAAGAATCATTTTATTAAAGGGGTTATATTAAGTCAATTGTGTAAAACATTATTACAAAATATATTCGGAAAGATTAATTTTAAATATAAAAATAAGTTTGAAATAATTATATTGTAGAAACTTTCATCAAATATCGAATTCTCTTATTCTTTCAATCTTCACAAATTAATTACTTTTCACAAAAAAATTTCACAAATGAAATGTTTTTTATTGTAAAAATTATAAAAATCTGAAGAGAAAATCTGTAACTTTTGATTGGTTGAGAAAGAAAATATGACTGTCTCATGACACTAAATAATAGCTATGACTCATATTCTGTTTCCAAACATGTCTAGACTTGACTCATTTTTGATGAGATCATAATCAGGGGGTTTCCCTTCAAAATAATCTAAACAATTACTAAAATGGAATATCAAAACCCCGAGGACCAAGATTTCATTGTTGAAGATGGCTATAAACATGATAAAGATCCTGATTATGTTCCTGAGGAAGAGGAATCATCATCTGATGATGAAAAATATGTTGTGAAAGGAAAAGATTTTCAGAAACTGAGTAAAAAGGCAAAGAAACTCGGCGCCGAATCTCTTGATTATTCAAAGCGGAAAAATAATAAGTACGTGGTGAAGCTGCCAAGTGGAAAGAATTTGCATTTTGGCTCGTCGCAATATCCAGACTATTTAATTCACAAAGATAACGAGCGAAAAGAAAAATATCTTTCGCGGGCGATGAAGATAAAGAATAAGAAGGGTGAGTTGACTTATGAAAATCCTGAATCGGCTAATTTTTGGAGTGTTAATCTGCTTTGGTCGGGGAAAGAGTTTTGAAGAAAAAAATAATTATTTTGTTTAAAGGTTTGAAATATTAATAAAATGAGAATCAAGACACCATTAACAGAGGAGGAATTAAAAAAACTTTCTTCTTTTTTTAAAAGATATTTTGATAGTTCGAGAGAGAGACTTTTTCCAGAGGGAGAAGAAGAAAAAGAATTTATTTCTTTTCTTGTGGAAGATGAAGAAGTTAATTCATTATTTGTTAATGAATATGGAGAAGGGTTTATTGCTAAAATGATGAAAATTGGCGTGGAAGAATATCTTAAGTCTCTTTTGAAAGAGATAAGAAAGGAGTGAATAATCTGTTTTGGTTGGGGAAAGAGTTTTGAAGCAGAAAAATGATTTTATTGTTTAAAGGTTTGAAATATTAATAAAATGGGATTCAAGTCAGCACCAACAAGGGAAGATTTAATTACCAAGCAAATTAATAAAAAACTAAAATTACTTTATTCTCCTTCTCCTTCACCTTCAAGAAGTTTGTGGCCAACAATAAGATCTTCTCCAGCGAGAGATAATGAAAAAGAATTTAATTCAATACTTGAACAAGTTGAAGAATTGCTTTCCAAATATGATAAAAACCCTCATTTAAGAATAGGAGGTGAAAATTTTAATCAAAAGTTTCTTGGAATAGTGGATTTTTTGTATGAAGCGGAAGATCTTAACCCGATAGTGGTTTGTATTGAAGGGGAAGAATATAAAAAGAAAACTGAGGCGACACAAATTTCAAAAGATATCCAAAAAAGATTTATTTCTGTTGCAGATAAGTTGTGGGATTATTGTGACCCAATTGAGTTTTAGGTCTTATATCATTTTTTTGATATAAGACTGTGAAACAGAAAATGAAGTTTAAAAATAAAAAAACCAATAAATAAGGATGGCTACTGATTTGACTAATCTTTCTATTTCAGAGCTAAAAAAAATAAAAAAAAATTTGAAGAAAGAAATCAAAGCTGATAAAAAACAAAAGTTGATTGATGATATAAATAAACTACAAAAAGCGAGAGATAAATTCAAACCCAAAACCAAACCGAAAGCCAAACCCAAATCGTATGAAGAATATTATCGGGAGTGTATCAAGAATAAAACAATTCCTCCAGATACTCCATCTTATCTGCGCAAAGCACTTGAGAGAGCTTTGAAAGAATACGAACAGGGAATAGAGAAAGAGAAATCATCTTTGGAAGGATTTGCTAATAAATACATTGTAAAGGGGCAAACTGATATTACACCATTCGAGTTTTTCAAATCCAAGGCTGCTTATCTCAAAGAGTTTCTCAGGAATCATCGAAATATCAAAGTCAGATTTGTTCTTGTTTGCATGATGGAACAAATGGGAAAGTCAAGCGATGGAAAGACAAGTCTTTCCATTCAAGATAAAGCTTATTTTAATTCTGAAACACATATCAATCTTGAATCATCCAATGACAAAGAAATACTGACCAGGGTTATTCGCTCCATAATTGAAAAGATTGAAATTTATCAGAAGAATGGAAGTGGTTGGTATTTCAGGGAAATAATTCATCTCGAGATTCACACTGTCGATTACAACCCAATGAGAGGATCATCTTATATTCCACTTCCAGATTGGATAATGCGAAAGAAAGCGATATTGAGCATTTGAAACAAAGATGAGAAATGCTTTTTATGGTGCGTATTGAGGTGTCTTCATCCAAGAGACAAAAATGATTTCCGATTGACAGATTTGAAGCAAAAAGAAAATAGCTTGAATACAAAAGGAATAAAATTTCCAGTCAAATTAAAAGACATTTCAAAATTCGAAAAACTCAATCCAGATCTACCAGGAATAAATGTGTTTTCAGTCAATGAGAGAAATAAGTTTTACCCTCTCCGAATGGCACAGAGAGATCCTCATAAAACAATCGATTTGTTTTTGTTTGAGAAAGATGGCAAGTATCATTATTCTCTTATCAAAAGTTTTTCAAGATTATTTCGATCTCAAATAACATCGAGAACGAATGGTCGAATACACATTTGCAAAAGATGCTTCTCTCATTTCTCAAAAGAGGAGTTATTCCAAAAACATATTGAATATTGTTCTTCCAATGAATCAGTTGTTGTAAAAATGCCTCCGAAAAATTCGAATCTTGGTTTCAGGAATTATTTTAAAAAGCTTCCAATCCCTTTTGTGGTTTACGCCGATTTTGAATGCTTTACCAAATCCGTTGAAACATGTAATCCCAATCCAAATGAATCTTATACTCAAGATTACCAGAAGCACGAACCGTCGGGGTTTTGTTTCTATATCAAGGGAATAGTCCCAAATATTTTTAAACCAATCTGTTTTACAAAACAGAAAGAAAGTGATAATGTTGCTGAAGTATTTGTTTCAAAACTTGCAATGGTAACGCAAAAACTCTTTGACGATTTTTATCGTCATCCAAAACCTCTCAGATTAACTGAGGAAGAACAGAAATCTTTTAAAGAAGCCAGGATTTGTCATATTTGTTTAGGTAATTTAGATGGAGATAGAGTTCGTGATCATTGTCATTTTACCGGTCAATATCGAGGAGCTGCGCATAACAGCTGCAATCTCCAATGCAAAAAACCATTGATACTGCCTGTCATATTTCACAATCTTCAAGGTTACGACGCGCATTTGTTTATAAAAAAACTTTCAGGTTTGAAGGGTGAGTTGAATTGTATTCCATCGACTGAGGAGAAATATATAAGTTTTTCAAAGAAGATCAAAGTCGACGAATACAGATCTCGGAAAACTGGAGAGATGGTGACTTTGAATTTTGAAATCAGATTCATCGATTCGTTTAAGTTTCTTCAGACGAGTCTTGCGAATCTTGTTGGAAATCTGCAACCGGAGGATTTTCAAAATACAAAAGAAATAATGAAAGATAATATTGAACTTCTCTTTCGAAAGGGAGTTTATCCCTATGACTACGTTTCATCTCTTGAAAAACTGAGTGAAACACAACTTCCATCAAAAGAGAAATTCTATTCAAGATTGAATGACGAAGACATTTCAGATGAAGATTACACTCACGCAATCAATGTTTGGAATACATTTAAATGCCAAACAATCAGAGATTATCACGATCTCTATCTTAAAACAGACGTTCTTTTGTTGGCGGATGTTTTTGAAAACTTTCGAAAGACATGCCTCAAGCATTACAAACTGGATCCGGCGCATTATTACACATCTCCTGGATTGGCTTGGGATGCTTGTCTCAAAGAGACAGGACAACAACTTGAATTACTGTGTGATTACGACATGCTGATGATGTTTGAAAGAGGAATCAGAGGAGGAATGACGCATATAGCAAAAAGATATTCAGAAGCGAATAACAAATATATGAAGGATTATGACCCAGAAAAGCCTTCCAAATTCATTCAATATCTTGATGCAAACAATTTATACGGTTGGGCAATGTCTCAATCTCTTCCCACTAATGGATTTAAATGGATGAATAATTTGACAAAAGAAAAGGTGATGGATATTCTTGAGAAAACAAATAGCAGCATGAATGACATGGGAAAGACTGGTTATATATTCGAGGTTGATTTAGAGTATCCAAAAGAACTTTGGAAGTCACACAATGATTATCCTTTGGCTCCAGAGAAGATGAAAGTAGGTGGAGTGGAGAAACTTATTAGTCATTTTAAACCTCATAAAAAATATGTTATTCATTATCGTAATCTGAGACAATGTCTTGAACTGGGTTTGAAAATTACTGCTGTTTATCGAGGAATTTCTTTCAATCAGAGTTCTTGGATGGAGCCTTACATCAGAAAAAATACAGAACTTCGCAAAACAGCGTCAAATAGTTTCGAGAAAGACTTTTTTAAACTGATGAATAATTCTGTGTTTGGAAAGACTATAGAGAATATTCGAAAAAGACAAAATGTGTTTTTGGTTGATAATCGAGAAAAAGCTTCGAAATTATCTTGTCGTCCAAATTTTGAAAGATTGAATATTTTTGATCGGAATTTAGTTGCGATTCACTTGAAGAAGACTGAAGTTTACTTCAACAAACCAGTATATGTCGGCCAAGCTATATTGGATTTGTCAAAGTTGTTGATGTTCGACTTTCATTATAATTTCATCCAAAAGAAATATTCTTATAAAAAAGCCAGGTTGCTATTTACAGATACAGATTCCCTCATGTATCAGATAAATACTGACGATTTTTATAAAGATATCTTACCAGATATAAAAGCTAGATTTGACACATCGGATTATCCTCAGGGACATGAGTCAGGAATACTGACAGGAGTTAACAAGAAAGTGATTGGGAAGTTCAAAGATGAGGTGGCTGGTCGGCAAATAACTCATTTTGTCGGTCTCAGACCTAAGATGTATTCTTTCAAAATCGAAGAATCAAATACTGTAAAAAAATTAAAAGGAATTAAGAAGGCAGTTATCAAAAAACAGATTAATTTTGAAGATTATGTTCGGTGTTTATTTTTGGGAGAAAAACAAATGAGAACGATGAATGTAATAAAAAGTGAGAACCATGATATTTATTCAAAAGAAGTAAACAAAGTAGCTTTGAGTGCCGAAGACGACAAAAGGATTTTATGCAAAGATAAAGTTAATACTCAAACAATACGTTAAAAAAGGTTTAAAGTTATTTTGATTTTAAATAAAAATCAAAATATGGACAATCGAGAATATATTAAATTCAAAGATATAAAATTCTTTTGGCATCCAAAATATAAATATTATTTAGCTAGCAGGTGCGGTCAAATACTCAGTTTGAAAAGAAAGAAAAAAAAGATTTTGAAATTAGTATTAAATTCTCATGGTTATTTTTATTTTAACTTATTTGAAAATAATAAACATAAATTTTATTATGTACATAGATATGTTTTTGAGACATTTAAAGGAAAGATTCCAAAAGGAATTCATACAGACCATTGTGACAACAATAAAAAAAATAATTCAATCAAGAATTTACAGTTACTTTCTCCAAGAGAAAATCAACACAAATCAAATTGTAAGAAGGTGATTTCTTTGAATATTGAAAATAAAGAAAAAAAGATTTTTGATTCTTTGACTCAAGTTGCTGAATATCACCAAATTTCTGATAGAACAGTTGGTTGTAATTGCCAGAAAAAAACTAAAATCACAAAATCCAAGAAAGATGGCAAGCGATATCAATTTTTTTATTTATAAATTTATTTATTTAAACTATAAATAAAATGCCTTTTACTGATAATGAAATAAAAAAATATCTTGATATAATTCATAATTACACAAAATCTCCAAAAAATGAAACAGATCGAAAGATCTCTTGCTCAAGTTGCCAAGAAACTGATTTTGATTTGGTTTCTGGATTTGTATTTTGCATGAATTGCGGAAAACAAAATGGTCGTTATTTTGATTCATTTGATAAAAGAGACCAAGATCGGCTGTTATTTAGAAAGAAGAGTTTTTACCAGCGCAAGTATCATTACGAAAAGAAAGTTAATCAAGTCTCAAAAAGACTGAATCTTTCCGAAGATGAGAAATACAATCTGTATTCAAAACTTTTGGAAATAGACAACAGCGTCATGGAAAAATTAAACAAACAATTCAATCGAAAAAGAACTATTAGCATCGTATTCCTTATAAAAAAAATTCTTGAAGAAATGAATAATCACAAACACAGTCTTGTCGAACTTAGTATTGGAGATCAAACTCTGGAGAATTACCAAAATTGGTGGAACAGTTACAAATCACTCAAATAACGCCTTTGTGAAAAATCCAGTAAATGATTCCGGTTAAATACCCAAGAACTTCAGACTTAACAGGAAAGTTGAAGGTATAAACACAGCCTCGACCGAGATTGAAATGTTTCCTGAATTCACGAAAAGCGAGATTGAATATAAGATGATTGGATAGTATTGATGAGTTTGATCTGCAACTGTGTCTGAAGTCGGATAGTTTGTAAAGGATTTGATTAAAGTTTAATCTTTGAGTGAAATACTTTATATGTAAATATTGGTAAACCAAACAGGCCTTAATAAAGTTATCATCATAAAATTTTGTTTTATGAGATGGAAAATAAAAGTTGACATATGCTACAATCGAATCTAACATCTTCTATCTATAGAGTAGATAGAAGATGAAAAATATTATTACTAATTAAAATAAATAAATAAATTATTTTTTTTATAATAATATAAAAAACTTTTTTATAAATTATATTTAGTAATAATCTTTTTCAATATTATTTGGAATCTCGATTCTAACATCTTCTATCTAACTAAAGATGAAAAATATTATTACTAATTAAAATAAATAAATAAATTATTTTTTTTTTTATAATATAAAAATAATTTTAAAAATTATATTTTGACTAAACCTTTTTCAATATTATTTGGAATCTCGATTCTAACATCTTCTATCTAACTAAAGATAGAAGATGAAAAATATTATTACTAATTAAAATAAATAAATTATTTTTTTTATAATAATATAAAAATAATTTTAAAAATTATATTTAGTAATAATCTTTTTCAATATTATTGATTCTAACATCTTCTATCTATAGAGTAGATAGAAGATGAAAAATATTATTACTAATTAAAATAAATAAATAAATTATTTTTTTTTTTATAATATAAAAATACTTTTAAAAATTATATTTTGAATAAACCTTTTTCAATATTATTTTTTATTTTATCTTTGATTAATTTTACATTATTCAAGTCGTTTGGATCCGCATATTTAAAAGTGTATTTATTCCCATCTAATTTCGATGTTGCTGTTTTCCTCTTTCCATCTGCGATTAGTTTAATAGATCCAGGATTAATCTTAAGTATTTTAGAAGTTGAATAAATCGATTGATAAACTTTATCTTTTCCAGTTGTCAGATTAGTTGCTATTATTTTTCTGGATTCTCCTTCTGGATTAGATGATTCATTAAAAATTCTTTTTAAGTTATCTGGCCTGTTATTTAGTTTGTTTCCGTCAATGTGAATTATCTTGAAGTATTTATTTGTTTCCTCGTTATTGAATGCTTCCCAGATAAATTCATGTTTCAGGAGACTTATTGAGTTTGAACCTTTTGGCCGAATTGAGATTCTTAGATAACCATTCTGAGATGGTTTTCCAAGATCTTTTTTATTCTTGATGTTATAAACTCCTCCATTTCTTGTTGTAAAGTAATTTGAAAAGGTTGGGTGAAAATACATCTCCATGATTGAAAAATATAAATACGAATTTAAATAATTCAATTTTATTTTATAAATAATAAAAAAATAAAAGAAGAATTTATAAAATAGTAATAATCTTTTACAAATATTTCTTGTTATATTTTTTTGAGAATTTGTCTGCAACTGGAGATTGATCGATAATCATTTCATCAATCAATTTCATTCTATCAATAAACTCTTGTTTATTGAAATCATCACCTCTCAAAGCCGATCTCAGTTCTACCAATACTTTCTCATAGGTTGTAAATGCTATTTGAGACATTTCAATCTTTTTCTTGTAATTCTTCATTTTTGAAACCGAACTCACCAAGACTCCAAGACCATTGATAACGCCCAGGATTATTGGATTGAGTGTTATTCCTCCAGCAATAGTTCCCACTACAACCAGTCCTCCTCCAGACAGAGTGAGAGTTTCATCAAGAATTTTATATCTTTTGAAAGATTTCTTGAAACACCAAAATTTCTTGTGATAATGTTTGTAGAAGTCTTTGAGAGTTTTGATCTCTGATTCTGTTAGTGAGTTATCAATGTGATTAAATTCAAACAAATCCTTCATTTATCTTTAAAGTATATAACTTCCATTTAGTTTCTCTTGAATCATTATCCTCTTAAATGCTTCAGAGTCAAAGTCGTAAAAATTGGGAGAAAACATAATTTTATTCAAAACTCCATCTTCAGTTGTAAAGTCAAAATTTTGATCGGGTACGTAATTAGCGCTATCAATAGTTAATGTTGAGCTGAGGTTACTCAAGTTAACTTTTGTAACAATTGTATCAACACTATGCGCCAACCATAAAACAATTTTTTTTCCATTAAAACCATTTGGTAAACTAAAAAATTGTCTTTTACTAGAGGTGAGTAAAGTTAAATAACCGGCGGCCTTAGTATAATTTAAACTCATAAGATGTTGGTTATTTTGTTTATTTTTCTTTACCAAAGCAAAATCTCTGTTGTCCCAGTGATAAAAAACCAGGCACAGGGTATAATTTCTGAAGTTATCAGAGGGATTTAAAGTAATGGTGTAATTATTAATATTTAATCCTTCCTTTTTGATATTACTCAAGTCTTTATCTGGGATGGTAATACCATTTAAACTATGAAGATGATTCAGGCCACTAATTACAATACCAGATACACCGCTTTTTAATTCGTAATTATTCGCATCTGAGAAGTCATAAATTTGATCAAAAAATCGACTAAAAACATGGTTTATCGTAAAAGGAATCAGCTCTTTTACCATCCCAACTGTTGCAGCACTACTATTCAGATTTTTGTTGAGAGCAAGGTTCATTATATGTAGATTATTTGCGTTAATGTCAACATTGAACTTTACTTGTGTTCTATAAATTTCAAATGATTTATGATAGTCATAAACTTTATCTGGGTCGATATTGCTAACTTTACTCATAATACCGTAAGCTATCATGTAAACACCAGAAAACTGAAGAGGATACACAGCCAGATCATTTCCATTATTTGGAATACTGACCAAAATGTGAATAAAGAATCTGTTTCCAGTTGTCAACTTCTTGAAATTAATAATGACTCTGTGGTAATACATAAATTGTGTTTGTTTTTTTGAATCGGTGAATCTGTGTTGAAGTTTTTTTACACTAACATTTCCAAGTTGCAATCCTTGTGACGTGTTGTTGTCAACGCTTATCTGAGTTTTATGCCATAGTTGATAATCAGTGTTAAGTATTTCAAGACAAAGGGTATAATCAGCACCTCCAACCAGTCTAAAGAAATTAAGCCCAATCTTGTACTTATAACCACCTTGAAAATTCTTTAATATTGTTGTATAAAGAACTTTTGTATTGTATTCGTGAAAGTTTCCTTTAAGAGTCGGCAAGTAAGTTATCTTTTTTGGAATAAAACTGGTTCTATTATCTATTTCATCTGTCCATTGATTTGGATTTGTCATCAGAAAAGCAAACTCATCCTTATAATGACTTGGTTGAACTTGAGTTTGGTGCAGATGGCCGTCAACATACTTTTTGGTGACTGCATCCGAATCTGAAGTTGGATCTTCAAGATTAATTAATTTATGTCCACCAATATTAAGATCTGAAGTCATGGCCGTGCTCCCATCTTTTTTAAAGAAAGAACTGAAGTCTTGGTTAGAAAGGCCGTCATCAACGTATTTTTTGGGAACAGCATCTGAGTTATTTGTTGGTGTAACAAGATTAATTATTTTTTTATTGTTCATGTTCAAATGATTTGTCATTGTATTTGATCCATCAACGTGGAGATAAGCAAGATCACCGTAAGCCAATGGTATTGGTTGTTTGGAACCAGTTGGAGCTGGAAGATTAATTATTCTTTTGTTATTCATATCCAAATTTCCAGTCATTTGTCTTGTTCCATCAAGTTTCAAAAATACACTGCCATCAACTTTGGAATCATCAACATATTTTTTATTTGCAGCATCATCATTGTTTGAAGGTGTTTTGAGATTTTTGATTGAGAATTGACTTTTCATATCAATATTTGAATCCACTGTCAAAAGTGATGTTTTTCCACCTCCAGAATTGGTATCAACATATTTTTTGGTAGCTGAATCTGTGTCAGATGTTGGTGCTCCAACATTTGTCAATTTTTTTCCAACCATGTCATAATTTCCATCTGCGGTGAGATTAAACCCAACACCTGGAGCTCCTTGAACTCCTTTTGCAAATTGAAAGTGATTAGAAGAGTGTTCATTAAATATTCCCATCTTATTTAATATTTAGATAATCAGTGAAGTTTTTTGAAATGGTTTTCTTTGGTTTGTTTACAAAGAGAAATGAGAATGGTTTTCGTGTCGCCTCTTTATACACATCTTTATCAACTCCCAATTCAGATGAGATTCTGTTTGCTTCTCTGGAAGATGGAAATTCGTACAAACAGTAATGAGAACAATTCAATCGAATATCTTTTGGAGTTTTATAAAATGATTGACTCAGATAAATCACCGAACAATTCTTATGTCGACCTTGAATAAAATAATCAACGATTTGTCTCTGATTTTTATCACAGACATAATCATCAAATATCACAAGTTTTTGATTGTCTTCGAAATCCATTTCTGTTACAGGAGTTATTTCATCATTACTCACAGAAAGGATTTCATAACCGAGTTTATGTGACATCTCTCTCATTTTTTGCATCAGTCTCTTGTATTTATCTTGCTCCAAATTTCGAGCAAAGAGATAAATCTCATCGTAATACAACAGAGGTTTCATTAGCATGTGAAAGAGCAAATTAGTTTTACCACTTCCACTATTTCCACAAATCAGCATTCGAAATGTATCCGATGGCATGAAAGGAAACAACTGCTTGAATTTTTTATCGCTGTTGTCCTTGCTGTCATAATTTGGTATCTCCATTTTATATAATAAATATATAAATGGATATTGAAGAAATGAAAAAATATTCACAAAATAAGATTGAAGCAGATAATCTTATTAAACAGGTGAGACAAAAAATAAAAGAGACTACTTGGGAAAAACAGAATCTGAGAGAAGGATTTACTGAAACATTCAAACCTCTGATTTCTCAGTTTGAAAAACCTGAGGATCCCAAACAAAAAAATATTTTCACTCAAAACCAGGAAATGTTGCGAAATCAGTTGGCTCTTACAGAAGGTATCAGAGCCAATCAAAAAGCCATTACAGACGGATTTAATCAGTTTGAGAGATTGGCTGATATGCAAGAATTGCCAGGAGTAGAAGCTATTGAAGATGGAGAAGATGATAAAGACGATCAAGCTCGAGCTCCTTTACCAAAAGAGGATAAAGCTCCAATAGTAAAATTAGATTTAGAAAAAAACTTTGATAAAAATGATATTGCTACATTAGAAGATTTTAATTATACAAAACCAAATGATTTTTATGTTACTAATATTGAAGATTTACAAAAAGATTTAGAAGATGTAAACAGTGATATAAAAAAATTAACTGGGCAGATTAATGGAAGAAAAAGAAATAAAAATCCTACTGAAGATTATTTAGCTCTTACTCTTCTAAAAGAAGAACAAAAAATAACACTAATGAAATATAAAAATATAATGAAAGATTATTTTAAATCGCTTGATTATAAAATAGGGCAAGGCCTCTTCTTTTCTCCCCAAGAACTGCTTCGTAGATTTGAATTACTCAATGGGTCTCTTGTTGCAGGAAACAATGGTGTTCTGCCTGAATTCATTCAAATATCTCATCGACTCCGAGATCTCGGGATCCTGTCTAATGACCAACTTAACAAACTTCTCAGAAAAGTTATCCAAACATACTATAAATGAATGAAAGCGCAATTCATATTTCCTCTGTTAAAAGAGAAAAAATAGGAGAAAACAAATCACACGATTTCTTGGTCAAATTTAATCCTCCTTTGAAACTTGATCCACAATTCAGGCATTATCTTGCCTTGGACAGGTTGTCAATGACTTACTCTTGGTATAACATCCGGAGTAGTTACAAAAACAACACAATTAAATACACCCATAACGGATCTACATGGCAAACTATCACCTTCACAGACGGAATGTATTCCTATTCTGACATTAATGACTACATTCATCAGTACATGGAACAAAAGAATCATCACACAACAGACGCAAAGGGTGTGAAGAATTACTCGATAAATCTGTCTTTCATTCTCTCCACTTATCGAGTTCTGGTAACACTTGAGGGAAGTTTTCAACTCGATCTGAGACAAACAACTTTCGGAGAACTCATTGGATTTGAGAAAAAACTTGTGACCAAAACTGAATATGGAACCAAACTTCCAAATATCACAAAATCAATTGATTCTCTCAATATTAATGTGAGTGCTATAAAAGACTCCGTTGTAAATGGTGTTAATACAAACACAATAGCAGTTATTCCAACGGATAATCTGACAAGATCGTATCCTTTCACATTTGAACCATTTAGACCTCTTTATTGCCCCGTCAGTTCTAATACTATTTCAGAAATGCATATAAAAATAACTGATTCTGTCAGTCAACCTGTTGACTTGAATGGTATTGATTGGTTTATGACACTGTTGCTTCGCCATACAGAAGATAGCAATGTTGTATAACTATATAAATAAAATGATGCGACAATCAGAGTTTAAAAAAAAATTCGATCCTGACACAGGAAAGTTTTCAAGAAAACATATTTATGGGGAAGGATTGATGGATTCGGTAAAATCTTTTCTTGGAAGAAAGCCAACCAGAAAAAAGGTAACATTTGCTCCGCCTCCCAAACCAATCCCTGCCAGTTCAAAAAAGTCTGGTGACAAAATAGTAAAAATGCTTTCTGGAAAAAATCCTCCATCTCGTAAAACAAATAATCGAAAAATGACACAGCAAGAAATCAATAATAGAGTACTTCAAATTATGTCTGGATCTGGAAGAAAAAAATAATATAATCTAATTATTAAAATGAAGTCTTTTAGAAACCCAAAATATCTTGAAAGATACGAAGATGTTGTTTTTGATCTCGAACAAGCTTTGGATGAGGCACCAGCAAATAATGCCACTCAAAACAAAACAGGGCATAGATTTGTAGCCGATAACTCAGGTGAGGCTACTCCATTTGATTGGTATAATGCGAGACTTTCTGTAGATTTCAAAGTTGATTTACTTGCAAATGGAGCTAATATTAATGCGGGTAATAATGAATCGGGAATTGTAAATGGATCTAGTTCTCTTATTGAAAAGTTAACTATTTTGGCAAATGGAAGAGATGTTTATAGTTGTAATTACGCTAATCATGTTGTTAATATTAAGAATTTACTTGAATATAATCCCTCCTATGCTGAGAGTGTAGGAACAAATGAATTTTATTATCTTGACACAACACGACATGCTGAAAGAACAGAATTTACTATTAATAACACAAATGTAACTGGAGGAGCAGCAGTTGTAAAAGGAAGAATTGCAAATTACAACAAAGGTTTTGCTATGAGAAAAGCCCTTCTGGGTGCCTCAGCAAAAGTGCGATGTGAAATTCCTCTCAACAGATATTCATTTTTTGAAGCACTTGAGGACAAGCTGCTTCCAAATACAAAAATTGAGTTAAATATTGAATTAGAATCGGATAACAATGTTATCTGGAGATCCGGAGGAAATGCCTGCAGAGTTATTCTGACAAGATTTCAACTATTTGTTCCAAGATTAGTATTCAACTCGGAAGGACAAAAAATTTACTCTAACAATTATCTTAAACCCTTCAAATGGACTTATCTCAACGAAGTAGTTGAAAGATCAAATAATGGACAGCAACAAACAGGACATTTTAGAATTACAAATGGTATTTCAAAACCACGTCATGTATTTGTTTGGGGAATTAACACAGCCAATGTTAACGAGCAAGAACAAAATCCATTTTTATACAACACTTTTGATCTTCCAAACAATGCTAATATTTCACGTTGTTATCTCGAGGTTGGAAATGGGAATGAATATCCTGATATTGCCTTTAAACCAGCTACAGATCCAGCAAGAGTTTTCAGAGAAGTAATGGGATATGTTTATGCTAACAATGACTTTCAAGGAGGCACTCTTCTCAATAGATCAAATTTTGAGAATCTTTTCCCATTTGTTTATTTTGATCTTACAAAACAAAAAATAGACTTGAAAGATGGAGTTACAAAATTATCTTTTCATTACGAACTAAGCGCCGATCCAAACGCTGATTATAATATTTACGCTCTTGTTCTTCACGAAAGAGAAGCGGAAATAGAACAGAAGAGTGGAAAACTACTCCTCAGAGCTTAAGAAAAAAAATAATATAACTTAATATATAAAATGACATCTTATATTGAATACGGGGTAAAACTTTCAGACGGACAAAAATCAAAACTTTCAAGTGCAATTCAAAAAAGAACAGCAATAACACTTCGATTAAAACATTCTCATCTCACTGGTCCTGATGAATTAATGTTGACCCAAAGACAAATAACAAAAATAAAAAAATCACTTGCAAATGGAACAGGATCAGACTTGAAAATAAGTCAAACACAGATCAGAAGTTTGGTAAAACACGGGGGAAACCTTTTCTCAAGTTTGGCAAGATTTGGTGCAAAACTTCTTCCCCTTGCAGTAAAGGGAGTTTCAAAAGTTGCTCCTGCACTTGCTACTGGAGCTGCAAATGCACTTGGAGAAATAGGATTGAAAAAACTGTTTGGACGAGGTATTTCAATTCCAAAAAAGTTTTTCCCATCTCTTCCTCCTTTTGCAAGTGAGTTTACCAAGGCACAAATAGATCAAATTAACAAAGTTTTCAAGACAGGAGGAAGATTGGTTATCAAACCAACTCGACAACAAATAGAAGGTGGATTTCTGGGAACACTAGCAGCGATTGGAATACCAGCAGCAATTAGTCTGCTTCCAAAGTTGTTTGGATCAGGTCTTCAGGTTGACAGAGGATCTTCAACTAACACAAGAAGTGTTTATGTTCCACCCACACAAGGAGAGGGTTATCCACCCCCCTTTATTGGAACTTGGGAAAATCCAATAGGGATGGGGGTAAAAAAAAAGGCAAAAAAAAAGTCCAAAGGCAAAGGAATTCTGTTGGGAAAAAACAGCCCATTCAACTCAATTCCCATCATAGGAGACATTTTGTGATTAAACCCCTTTCAAACTTTGACTTGATGGATTGGGTAAAAAAACTTGGCCTGAGACATTTCAGAGGAATCTTCAGTCGAGACAACCTTCCTCAAAAGATAAAAAAAGAAATTGGAATAATAAATCTTGATGATACACAAGGACCTGGCACCCATTGGGTTTGTTACAGAAACTTGGATTCAATTGTTGAGTATTTTGATCCATTTGGTCTGATTATGCCGAATGAGGCTTTGAAGTATTTCAGGTCTTCTGGAAAACATATTGTTTATTCCTTGGATGAAATACAAAATCGAAACACTGTTCTTTGTGGTTATTGGTGCCTTTACTACTTGTTTGAGAGACAGAATGGAAAAAGTATTCTTGATGTTATTCATAATCCTCATTTTGACAATGACAACAGTGATTTTATAAAAGAATACTTTGGAGGATAAAGATTATCACAAAAAGATTCTTTGAATAATATTTTTCAAGATTAAATATAAATTTATATTTAATCTGAATCCACTGGTGAATCCTTCATCTTTCTGACCTTCTCAACTTTTCTTTCCAATTCTTTTACTGTATCAACAATAGAATCAAATTTTGTGTAAATATCAATCAATCTAAAAAGTTTCTTTTTTTTCTCGGATTTGATTTTTAACCAAGAATACTCTCCTTTTCGTATTTTTTCCCATGTCTCACATTCACCAGACATTAAAACTCGTGAAAGATCTGGATTCTTTCCCCGAAGAATCTCAAACTCTTCAATTATCTTCGCTCTCACTTCTTTCTCAAAATCTTTGAGTGTTTCAACATCCATATTTTTTTCTATCTCTGAAAAGAATTTAGCTTCCATTTTATCTATGCTTATACTAATCTTCCTCTCAAGATTTGTTTGAGATTATTTGATTTCTCACTCAACTCCGCAATCATCTCAAATATTTTGAAGAATCGATTATCATTCTCCAATCTTATTAAAAGAACCCTTTCATAACACTCATCCAAATCATTACAAATCTTCTCAAGTTCACTTTTTACAAAATTAGCCCTCAGTGACATTTTATCTAAACATTATACTAAATGAAAGAATCATATTGCATCAAAGATAAAATGGTAACACCTTGCACCGAGCCAAGTGGTTACCAAACTGATAAAAGAGGAAGAAAACAATTCTTTTGTCATTGCGCGGTTTGCGGAATAAAAAAGGTGAGATACGTTAAAATGGGAACAACCTCTCAAACTGGAACTGGAGGAAAGAAAAGAAAAACAAAGAAGAAGACAAAAAACTAATAAGCCCGTCTGAGAAGGCGGGCAAGCAATCTGGAGGAGATGTCTTTGACACTGTTGTTGGGACAGCCGCAGATGCATTTGTTGAACATGCTCTTCCTTGGATGGGGAAAAAAACAGTCGAAATGGCCAAGTATGGAGCTAGTGAAGCAATGAGAAATAAAAAACTACAAAAAAAGGGTGTAAATTACGCAATCAATAAATTGACTCCTTTTATTCAAGATTCTGTTGGATCAGCATTGGATCAACTATCAACCAAAGTCAGACCCAAAAAAAGATATAAAACCAACAGACGCGATTTGGATGGAGCTGGAATTGATCCAATGACTGTTATTAAAAAAGCACCGGATATTGCAATGAAAACAACTCAAGAATTGATTCCATCTTTGAAACCAGTCTTTGATCGATATAAATCCGGAGATATAATGAAATCTGCTTTTGGATCAGAACATGGCGTGACATCTGGGAAATTCTGGAGAAGACCAACAGCCGCTGAAGAAGCCAAGATGGGAATAATAAAAAAGGGTTCTAATCCAGAATTATTTTTCAAATTTGAAAAACCTTCACGAAGAATGAAAAAGACAAGATTTTTTGAGAACAATCCAGAAGCTCTGGCAGATATGAATAATATCATTTCTGCCAATCCTGATACATGGCCTCAGATCCTGAGAACCAAATATCAAATTATTGTTGACGATCGATTCTGGGAAAATAATCCTCTGACAAGTTTTGGAAGTGGAGTTGACATTCACAAATGGATAGGAAAACTCCCAAAACCAAAAGCAGGATGGACTCCAGGACAATACAAGTATATGGGGCCTTATAATCCTCTTGAAAAACAAGTAACTTACGATCCAAATACCGGAGAAGTAACTGAGTGGCATGTCAAACCTTTTAACAAAGTTGATGAAATTGCAGCTTATCATGATATATGCTATGATATGGGAAAAAACAAAGGTGATTGCGACAGAGAAATGGTGCAATCTTTGAATCAGATTCCTTATGGTGAAATGCCAAAATGGGGATCAACTGCTCGATTCTTGATTAATACAAAACAGAAACTTGGACTTGGTCTTCAAAAAAACGCGCGTCGGCGTTGAGAAATGATTGGTCTCAACAATTGGCCGATGAACTTCACAAACCAATCACAAAAAACTTTCAAAAGAGATCAGTCATCTCAAATGGAATTGATATCTGGGCTGCTGATTTGGTTGAAATGCAAAAGTTCAGCAAGTGGAACAGGGGGATAAAGTATTTGCTGATGGTCATTGATGTGTTTAGCAAGTATGGTTGGATAAGAGGTCTGAAAGACAAAAAAACTGAAACTGTCAGTGAAGCATTTGATGATATTTTTGAAAGAGGCCGACAACCAAAGATGTTGTGGACTGATAAAGGTTCTGAGTTTATCAGCAAACACTTCAAAGATTTTCTGAAGAAAAAAGGTATTAAACTTTACCACACTGAAAATGAAGAGAAATCTAGTGTGATTGAAAGATGGAACAGGACAATGAAAAACAAGATGTGGAAGATGTTCTCTGTGAATAACAACACTGTATTCGTGGATAAGATAGATAAACTGGTTAATGATTATAATAATACGAGACATTCTAGTATTAAGATGACTCCTATTGAAGCGAGTAAAAAGAAAAATGAAAAAACAGTTTGGTCGAATTTGTATGGCGAATCTATCTTCTTGAAACCTGAGAAACCAAAGTTCGAGATTGGAGATCATGTTAGAATTTCAAAGCTGAAAAGAAAGGTATTTGATAAAGGTTACACACCAAACTGGACAGAGGAAATATTTGTGATTAAACAGATTAATCCAACAAAACCTGTTACGTATTCAATCGTTGATCTGATGTCGGAATCGATCAAAGGATCTTTTTACGAACAAGAACTTCAAAAAGCAAAACAGCAAACTTTTAGAATAGAAAAAGTTATCAGAAGAGATAACAAGAAAAAGATAGCATTAGTAAAATGGAGTGGATACCCTGATAAGTTTAACTCATGGGTGAGTTTCAAAGACTTGGTTAATTTTTAATACAAATTTTGTATTAAAAATCTCATGTTTATTCCTCAATGTCGGAAATAATCAAATCTTCAACATTTCCAACCTCAACAGTCACATCATCATCATCATCACTTTCACTATCAACTTCTTCCTCGGTTATTGTCAAAAGAGATTCTCGAGGTTTCAATGGTTTTACATAGCACTCATGAACTTTTATTTGAATAGATGTTACAGTCTTGCTCAAGAATATTCCTTCAATTATCAATGCCATTTTGACATTGCAATACTGATCAATATATTTAAAAGGATTCAAATCTTTCTTCCCCCTGGTCTTGAACAAAGAAAGTATTTTCTTTGACTTCTCAGAGTAAATAAGTTTTGCGTAAAGAACTGGAGCAGCTGACTCATCTTTTTTTGTTTTCTTCTTTCCTTTTTTATCAACAAATTCAACCTGTTTGTAGTAAAGGGGGGAAGACAGGGTTGATGCCATATCTGATCCGTATTCAGTTTCAAGATGTTTGCAGCATAATTCCCTGATATTACTCAATGCATCAAAAAATGCTTTTTCCTCTGTATTTGGTTCGGTATCTTTTCCCCAGAGACAAACTGGGATGCTATAACCAACAAGTTTGTTATTATCTTGGTTTTTCTTTTCATTTACTCCAAAAGAGAAAAGAAATGGAGTTTCAATTACGAGAGCACCTTTCTTTCCATTTGGGTATTTGACTTCAATTGGAATTCGTTTGTATTTGATTTTGCTATCTTTGACTTTGAATTCTTTGGCTTCATTGAAAACAATATTTTCTGGTGTGAGACGATCGTAACTTGACAACTGCATTTTTATTATTAGTAAATATTATTTTTTAAATCAAAATTTATTTAAAAATATATAATCCTTATATTTCAAAATTATTTTTTTTATAATTAAACTTTTCTTTTTTTATTTTGTAATAATCTTTATCACATTCGCGATTGAATTCTTCTTTCAGAGTAGTTATAAGAGGATGCCTTACCATAAAATTTCACTTCTGATTATTTTCTGTCATTTCCGCGAGCCCGCAGGGCGAGCCGATTAATCCTGTCATTTTTACCAAATTTACAAAAGTTACAAAATTTGAATCAGATTTTTGGATTTTTTTTGAGTTAGAATATTTGGTAAAAATGGAAAAAAACTCTGATTATTTTCTGTCATTTTTGTACTAAATGGTTTGGTGACAGAGTTAATCAGGAAATGACAGAAAATAATCAGAGGTGAAATTGAATGGTAAGGCATCCTCTTATAACTACTCTTTTAATGCTTTAATAGAAGAAAATCAAGGAATTCAATCTGAATCAGAATTTGTACAGGTCCTTACCGCTCCACTGCTGTTTAAACCACTGAACAAGACATTGAGCGTTCTCCGGCAGCGAACCCGAATACAAAGCGGAGCTAGAACACTGCTCGGTTTTAGTTCGAACCTGGAAGTCAAAATAGTACGTGTAAATAGTCTAATATGCACTTCACAGCGGCTTCAAAACACCATATAACCTGTTCCAGGCTTTCAGATAGTAGAACACTGCGGGTCAGATGGTGGAAAGCAAACGCAAACTCTTCCTTGATACAAATCACCTGACTGCGCCGTGGGAAAGTACTAAAACGTAAATTTTTCACGTATTTCTTTCCTTGTTAATTGATAAAAGTTCGAAGCAGGAGCAGCAAAACAAATTTTGTGTCCTTCAAAGAGTCATATCCGGTTTCCCGGTACGGGACGATCTACCACTGCCGTTTGAGTAATGGCATATACAAACATTTACGTGCACCAGTAGGTCTAAGTACGGGATCATAACAGTGAGAGTAACTAGCTTCGTGACCAGTAAACCCATACAGCTGTAAGGCCTAGGCAAAAGGCAGAACTTTTCATGAGACGAACCAAACTCTAATTTGCAGGTCGACCTAAATTTAGTCAAGATCGTCTGATTAGTCAGGCGTCGAACTTGGGACACGTCGAACCAATCAACTGAAACAGACCAAAACACAATTTTAATAAATTTTAACCCGAATGACACTAAAATTAGAACTGTGAAAGGTTTGAACCCAGGAGTCATTTCAAAAGTAGGTTGAGTTTGATCGTCCGGGTTAACGTAGTCCTGAATAGGACTGTTGTCGTTGACAGTGACTGACGTTTCGACAACCTGTGCGGTAGTCATCTTCAGAGTCAAAGTGAGTTGTATCACGTCAGTAGATGGTATTATATACTCTGGTTATTGATCTGATTGGTCAATAAAGTCAAGATGTTATTGGTCGTCTGTCAGTGAAGCCGCGATGTCATTGGCTATGAAGACTCGTAATCAGTAATTGGCGCGTTTCGATCCGTCTATTGTCACAGTTAAGCAGTCGTCTATTGTTAGTCAAATTGTCAGTTCTCCAGTCGATCTCTCGTAGTTAGTTTCGCTTCATCCCGTCAATAAGTCGTTTGTACAACTCACTTTGACTCTGAAGATGACTACCGCACAGGTTGTCGAAACGTCAGTCACTGTCAACGACAACAGTCCTATTCAGGACTACGTTAACCCGGACGATCAAACTCAACCTACTTTTGAACTAAAATTAGAGTTTGGTTCGTCTCAGAAAAAAGTTCGTCGTTTGGCTTAGGCCTTATATACATAAACATGAATGAAACTTACATGTCTACTTCGACTCCACGTTGATTTTGTAAAAGATACGTTGGGACATGACTTAGATTTATACAATCTTTTCCTGGTAAAAAAAATGAACACAAAAACAATGTCAAGAGGAGTACATGTACCAGTCAGACCAAGGCGTGATTTTCACGGTTGAGTTGGTTCAAAACATGCAGTTAGCCAGATAAGAGGATTTGAGTTTCACAGTGTCAGACGCTGTAGGTGTAGTAGCGTGCTCTCTAAACACTGTAGTTAAAAGCCGATTTCTTGGCCATTTTAAAACAAGGACAAAAATTTATTACTATTAATTTATTTCAAGCCAGGTTTTTATTCAGTGTAGCTCAACACATCCTGAGATCTGAGACCGGGCAGAATCATTCGTAAGGTAAGCGAAAAACTACTTTTGAGAAGACTTGCTAGGGAATTCCAGGACCTCCAGTCACCGCAAGATAAGCTTAAAATGCAACCGGCCCCCTAAGTTCTGTGTCGGCTGGGCATGCTTACCAGGACGTCACATCCTCTGCGTTTTCGCATGTAGTAGTTGCGGAGTTTAGCACGTCTTTTTTGTATTCATTCTGCATGTGGCGTCTCACAGCATGGTGGTAAGATGTTTTGGTAGCCCCACCGGGTGGGGCTGATCGACTGCCAGCAAGTCGGCCAAAGGACCTCTTTTGGTTACCAACACTAGAAATACCCGGCAACTTGACGCCAAAATATGTGGTCTTTGACTTCCAGGATCCCTTAGATTGTACTCTTTCAGGAGAACTGTGAATCAAGAAACAATGTTAGAAGGCAATAAAACAAAATAATGCAGACGCGAATGTCTGTGCTCATTTGGTATATTTATTTGTATACAGTACATGTTCACTAGGAAGGAAGACTACAGCAAAGACTACAGCAAAGACTAACAGCAACAAACCTTTTCACGTAAGGCGTTAAATAGTTAAGGCTTGATTTTGAATTTCTTAATTTTGCTCAAACTTTTGACACCATATACGTTTGAATTACAGGAAAAAGCGCGCAGAGGACGATGGGAATGGGAGAGAGGAGAGTTCACTCCTTTTCTTTTTTCCTATCGTCCCCCGCGCGTTCAATGCTCCTTTGTTATTCTTTTATTTTATTTATGGAATAGCAGTGGAACTCTCAATGGAAGCGGCACGAACCCCGCAATAAGCCGCGGACGACATGTCAATGTATCAAACAAACACGAGCTTCAGTTGAGTAAGGTGTAAATTATTCTTTTCCAACACGAACCGCTATCAGACAGAGACCTCTATTGGTCAGACAGAGACATTAGGTCACACGGATGTCTGTTTAATACCCTTTTTATTTCATATGGCACTGATTAGGTTAATAGGGAATGGCCAGTAAATGCCGGTATCGGTAAGCAGCGTTTTCTTATCGATTCTTCCATATGGATTGCAGAAGTTTCGTTTATGTACTCGCGATCATTACTAACCTTCCCGGGGGGGTACTCCCGCGAATTTTGGATAGGGGTGTGCCGCGAAGGTTCGTGAACCCTAACCCTATCTATTTAAGGACTAAGAAAGCAAATACTGATACCCTTTTTAAGGCCGAAAGCCGAAAAATGACACCCCTATTCAAGGGAAAAACAAAATTATTAATAGCATGAAAAGGAAAACGTTATTTCTTCTCTGTAACATTGGATGTATAGCATCAAGCATAAAATACTAGAATAAGCCTAGTTTAATAATACGCAATCATAACCGGCGGGCGTTTTCACACTCCAGTATTATTTAAAGGGATTTAAGGACCGAGAATCTCAAAAACCATACCCTATTCCGCGGCACGTACCTATACAGCCCATATATGGGAGTGCCCCCCCGGGCCAACCCTCCGATATGGTATTTGTGCGAGTTGCCGCCAAATATTTTCCACGAACCTGCACAAGTGAGCCTGCTCGCAGGCTAGTATGGTTCGTATGTGAGTTCTTATGTGCAGTGGCAGTGGATCTTCTAAAGCTACTTACAGCGTATACTTACATTGTTCCCTTGATGGTTTCTCGAGATGGAGCAGCGCGGGATGGAGATTTAACGATTGGTAAAACAGCTTCACATGTCCAGTTCTTCACTTCACCCTGTTCCACAAAACAACAAATTTAGTTTGGGCCTTTTTATAAACAGATCTTGATAACGTCACCAGCATTGCGCATTTTAACTTCAAAACACACACGAAGAAATATTAATTTTGGCCTTTAGCGGTTGGATCCCTGGAGCTGTGATTTTAAATGGCGAGAAAATACGGAAATTAACCGGCTTTTACTGATCGCTAATCTTTAGCCTGATTATGTTTTGTCTAAGTGATCCTTGCGAATACGATCTTTTTAGCCAAAGTGTTTTTCTCCGGTAAACAACGATGGCGTTTCATTTATGGGCCGATTTCCGCCATTCTCTTGATCCTGCGGGGATATCCTCATAAGTTTGGTAAAGGAGATAGCGCAGGAGCATTTTTCCAACAGCAAGCTGGAATCAAGGCCAGAGGAAATTTTGTTTTAGTCATATTGAACTACTTTACCGTTTTTCACACGAAGACGACCTAAATCTCACTATACGCACTTAAAATAACTCAAGTGAATAACTGGAGTTCAAAATGGCTAAAAAAACCTCCGTGCAGCGTAGGTCAGTTGGGAAAGAGCTGGTTTGTACAGAGGAAGGACAAGGGTTCAATTTCAGGGCCTTACAGAGACTCTTAGGAAATTTAAAATACATGTAGGTTTCGCGGGATACTACAATTTATCATAAATCAAGTAATAGTCGGCACTAAGGCCGCCGAAAATGGCGGGAACGTTCAGGCCTTCTACTTAACTTTTCGAACAGTCGTACAAAAACTGAAGGTAATAAGATTGCAAGTTGTAAAAAACAGGCTTAATAGATTCCTGTACTGTTAAATTTTTCAAGGATGCGGGACTGAAGAGACAAGTTATAAAAATTAAGGTTATAAACTACATGTACATGTATCTGGGTCAGCCATGGTTTTTGGGTGTAGAATGTTACCTTCTCCCACAAAATAATTTTAAAAATGAAAAAGGTGAAAAGATGTTTTAGCATTTTATGCATGAGAATTATTATAAACATTGTTTAATAATTTATGCATGTATCTGACCTCATCATGTAGGATAGCACTTTCAACTCTGTGCAGCTTCCAGGCCTGACAGAAAACCAAAAAAAGGTAATTTAAGCATAAATTCTTACAATGTAGGTCTGGAACTTTGACAGGGACTCACTGTCTATGCACACACCCACTGTACCTGCTGACTTCCTACCCTACTTGTAAAGAGGTTGTTTTCTACATGTACATGTGTGGTTCAGCTTTATCCTCTTTGGTTTATTAAAATTATATTATTATTCATTCAAAATATTTCCCAATTCTGATTGGCTAAAAGCACACGCATAATTCCCCATAATCAGTTACTGATGACCAAATTTGGAAGAATTTTGTGTTTAACGAAGAAATGATGTCAAAAATGCAGCCTTCTATAGCTACAGGTTAATGAACAGTTAACCGAGAAGACCTGGGGATGAGGTTGAGTTGTTTTTGGTTGTGAAAACAAAAATGGCCGACACTTCACTTGCTTAAAGAGTAAGGACTACACCTAGGCGAAGTAATAGCTAAAAACATAGCAAAAACGGCAAGAAGACAACTCGGAGGGCAACATTTGCTATTTGGAGAATATTTGTCGAGCTGGAAAAACCTACACGTACACCATCAAAGATGAACTTTTAAAACATCAATGGATCGATGGAGGTAAGCGTTTTAAACTAGGAATTATTTTGAATGAATAATAAAACAATCTTTTATTGAATTCGGCTTTCGTATCATATGAAGAATCATGGAGATCTCGGAGGGTGTTATCCGCCTTGGCCTACAGCCTCAATGGATAACACCCCCCTCGATCTCAATAATTCTTCATAAGATACTCGGCCTCATCTAAAAAAAAATCCTGAAAAAATCCTGGCTGCCTCAGGATAGAAATCTTGTGCCTTTGACCCAAAAAAACCTTGGCAGGTAATTTAATGATCATTATTATTACAGTATACCTGTAACTAGTCATGTAGGGTTAAAAGTCTGGTCAATACATCATTGCTTTTAAAGCAATTTGGGATCATTATATGTTTCTGGGACCTGCCCACCTACCCCTCCCCTAAGCAAACATTAACACTTACTGGTACTTCTCACTTAAGGCAGGGTGCAAAGAAAATCATTTTTACAGCTTGCCATTTGGACAAGCTGAAGTTAGCATTTACTAGACCAGACGGAATTTCAACTAGCCCCAAAAACTTTTTGACCAGCAGAATTGATTTCACAGTTCTTCTATTATTCAATTTCCTCAAAAAAACATCGCTTGCCCGTTGGGCAAGTTAAAAACAGAATTCACTGGCCTGATAGCAAAATCCACTAGCCCAATAGCAAAATCCACCAGCCCCCAGCTATCGGACAGTACTTTCTTTGCATGCTGTTTAGAGGATAATGTTGGCTTAGGAGAGGGGTAGGTCAGGGCAGTTTCGCAGAAATATAATGATCCGCAATTTGTCCCTCATGTATTCATGTATGTTACACGTTAAAATTAAATTCATGTTAAAATTTTTTGATCTAAAAGGTGGATTCTCAATTTATTTTGTCTCCTAGCCCTACTTCATGAATTATTAGGGCTTAGGAGAAAAAGAAAGACCTACATTGTAGTTTAAGAAATTTTAACCTGAATTAATTCAGTTTTGACCTATAACACCTATACTTACCCTGTATCGTGGCTTTCCAAGCTTCTTATGAACTTCTCTGCAGAGGGGTGTTGACACGGGACTAAATGAGCTTCTTGGAAATGCATTGAGGGAGCTGTACATAAAGTCTCTGTGTAATGTTGGTTCAACCACCTAAATGGATGAGACATTTAAAACAAATATAAGTAAACAGTATACACTCAAAATGATTGCATTTTGATTGAATGTCTTGCAAGAACTCCTTATAAATAAATTATAATGATAAAGCATCTCACATGTCATAACAAGGCAATCAATTTGGGCTCAATTTCCAGCCACTCACTTTAATAAGTCCAATTTTCCTCCCTGAGAGAAGCCAACATTGGAGATATTAAGTATCCAAGACTATTGTCTGACAATCATGTCTACCAGACAGAGTATAACTAATAGGAGGATGATCAAATGTCTGCATGTTGTATGTGCATCAGCTTAATGTGCATGTCAGTCCAGACTCACATTCAAGTTATTGGGTTGCAAAACTATATTTTAAACTGACCTCTCTGTCATAATTACCTGATCATTCACAGTAAACAGTAATTAACTTTCACTAAGTTGTCTTTTACTTTGGTGAAAATGTATTGAATAACAATTGTTAAAACAAGAACTAACAGATAAAGCAAATTTTACTCAAACATGATGGAAATTTTAGATTCTGTGTGGGAAAGGGAGTTGAGTGGAATTTAAAGCGAAATGATCATTGCAGAAAAAATTACTGTAGCCACTGGGTCTCTCAATTAACTCACCGTCCACAAGAAAGTGATTTGTTCTTGATCACATCGGGGAAGAAGAAGATCAATCAAATTTCGCCTCTGAAAACCACAAAGAGCAAAGTGAAATTACAGTGTATCTAATTAAGTTATCCTGTTTTCCCTTTCACAATATTTGTTCATGTACAATGTTGGTCTAACCTGCATGTAAATGTACATACCATTTTTTTTACGGAAGGCAGCATATTGATCAGGTGGTTAGAGCACTGGACTTGCAATTCAGACACCGTGAGTTCAAGTTCTGCCCTGATAGTTAGGTTGATTTGTTCTTAATGGTCCACCATGCTTGTAAATAACCAATTGGTTTAGATGTACTTCCAGCCAGTTGGGATGGTACATGTAAAACCCATTACCACTATGTTTGATTTAAATTATTTGTTTCAGGCATTTGCCTGGCCCTCTAGCATTAGCACTATAAATATTGCCAAGGGTACAAATTGTTAATAATGGTATTTTTTTTAAATTTATTATATTACAGTTATCACATGTCAGTTACATGAATGATAGTATCTCATTAGGGTCAAACATGAGAACAGTGCCTGTGGTAACATTTGCTTTATCAAGCCAGTCATTAGATAAAATTTGCATGTAAATCATTTTGAAAAGAGCATCTCTGCTTTGTCAGTATCTGCAAGTGGAACCTGCAGTTTCTATGGCAACAGAATATGTCAGTTGAATGTCAAGTGACCCTTTTAATTCTAGACCGATGAACATCAAAGATTAAGAATTGTTTCATTTTGCTATTACTAGCTGCAGTGTTATTAACAGTACCAGGTTGCCTATTGTGGAAACGACGAAAGAGAAAGGCAAGAACGTTTTGAGCCATTGTGCTCAAAATCCTTTAATCCTTCTTTTGAATTAAAATGCTGAACAGACCCACGACAAACAAACCATGAAGACAGCTGGCTTTCTCTGTCAAGGATAATAATTATTAAGATCCCTTTCGTTGCTGGTTATTGAAATACTCAGGCAACCCTTATAAAGAAGCTTCCCAATTGTAACACTATAGGTAAGTTTAAGAATAATAGCAGAGGTGTAAGAAGTTAAATTTTCGTCAGCATTACCTTGAGGAATAGTGCTTTTTAAAGCCTTTTTGAAAGCATTGAAGTCTACATACATATTGAATTGTTTAATTTTTTAAGATAAAGGATCGAACGAGACACTACAGCTGTGAATTCATATCAAACTGCAGAAGGTAACCGGTGTATAAAAAACGGTGACAGTCTAATATCTCAGAAAAAATAGAGGTTTTGAGAAATCAACTTCCTCAAAATTCAAATTAAAAAGGTTAACGAGCGTTTTGCAGCTAAGAAAAGCTGCTTAAACATAAGTATAAAGTAAACGCAAAAGTCAACGAGAACATAATTTACTGTAAACAAATACTCGTAGTCGGTCGGCATGCCTAAATAGCAAACTTCAAAAAGTTTTCCTCATGGCTGCAAGATCGACGAGTCGATCTTTGTTAATTAACACAGTTTTATCTTAACTTACCACTTGGGCATTCCATTTTTCGATCCATTGACAGAGATAATCCAACTGCTGTTCAAATTCGATCGTACTAAGCGGTCTGTGCTTATTAAAACCGTTCAGCATCGTCAGTGATTCCGCAGAGTCCGCGGTGTCGACTCGCGCTCTGAGATGCCGATGTCCTCTTCCATTTTGTGACTTTTTAGTCATAGATTTCTCTCAAAGGTCCTTTCTTTAAGACGTTTTCATTAAATTGGTCATACTAATTCCAAAAATGGAATGAAGGATAGAAATTTCACCAATTTACGAAAGAGGTTCTTGGTTGGCAACCAAGATTGTTTCCATTCAAGTCGAGAAATTATGCTAATGTATGCATCGGCAGGTTTCCGCCGGAAGCAGTAAGTCATAGGCACGCAATACTTACAAAAGCAATGTACCTGAAAATGGTAAGTCTAGCCCGGATGTAAGTCGATTCGCCCAATGTTTTTGTCGTTCTTTAAGCCTAAAAAAAGGAATTTGCGTGAAACGAAAGTGACTGCACATGTGGATCAACAATTTTTTTTCATTGAAAACTTCTCCCCAAACTTACGTCCGGGCGGAAAACAACTTCGGCCGACTCGAAGGACCAAAATTCTCTACAAACCCTACAGTACGGATAAACTCAGAAAGAAATTAATTGAGAGGGATTAGAGATTATTTGGTTATAGGCTTCTGTTTCAAAAAGATTCAATTAAAGGTAGGTTGGCTGGCTGCACCATAGTTTTGTGCAGAAAATTAATCACAGCCGTATTCTATTTAACATCAGGTGTCCTCATGAATGGAAATCTACTTGTAAATTAAAACAACACGAACATTTCGTTAAATGTGAGCTCAAAGACTGAGGCCTTCGCTCGTTTTCGGTCGGCACATGATGAGAAACTTGTTGATCTAAACGTTTTATTTATTTAACGGACATTATTAAAAAAAAAAAAACATAAAACATAAAACACAAACAAAACACCTTTGTAGTGAACTGAGAAATCACAACATTAGATCTAAGCCATTCATGTAATTTAGTGTTACTAAACAACAATTATTCTCGTTACCAATCAGAAATACGCTTAAAATAAAGCTTACTAATCAGGTCAAGTTATTTTGGATACGAAGTCGCGGATATTGTCTACAGAAGAGTCACTGATCCATTTTATGATAGCAGGCTAATTTTATGAATGAGGGATTGGAAACGTGTCAAAGCAAATGAGAGGCTTCTTCTTTGAAATTCGGTTGAACGATGAATCACCCATATTTTGCAAGTCTTCTTGAAAATTATCGCCGACGGATGGGCATGGATTCGAGTGTGTTGTCAATTCGAAAGGCTTTGTTGGAAAGTTACCAAAACGAGTCGTACAAATTGAGAGAGCGGCAAAGACATGCTATGGCCAAACAACGCAGAGACGAAATAGAAAGTGACAGGATCTTCAGAAATAGGATGAAGGAAATAAAAGAAAAGGAAAGAGAAATTAGCAAGCGGTATGAGAATTTAAGAAAACGCAATGCGAGAAATGCTACAAGGCGGCAGAATAATGACTTCACAAAGTACCATCAAAACTATTCTGACGTAATGGAAGGAGCAACTTTGGCTCGTAAACCAAGCGTTTATCTGGAAACCGACACCAATGTTTTTGGAAGAAATCTTTCCAACCAAGAGGCTACAAACATGGTTATCAAAGAGGACACAGATTCATTCTCGGCTGTTATTACAGGTTGGAGGACCGAACGCTCCACAGCGGCAAAAAATCGTCGAGGTGAATATCACATACGGATACCTCTTGAGAAAGATACGCTGACAAAACCATCACTCGAAAACTGCAGCTTGGAAACCGGCAGATTCTTATCCCATGTACAGAAAAGCAAAATGCAACATTCGAAACCAGCTTCTCCCGCGGGCAGCATTTTTGCAGACAGACTTATTGAATATTATCGAAATGGAGAGAATTTGGAAAGCCACCAGAAATTGTTTCCTCCAGTGATTGAGGAAACAACTAGAACCTCTACAAATGCGAAACGAAACGGATCGTTTAATGTTACCTCTCCAGGCTACGACATCTTGGTCATAGATAATGAAGACGATAACTGTGTCTAACTCCGCAAGGCAACTGATTGAAAAAAAAAAAAAAAGAAATCGGGTCGCATCGTTACTAATGCGAATTCACTTTGCTGACAGAGATATGTCAGTCTTTATAAGGAATTTATCGTAGTCCAAACATTCATCATAAAACCTCACAAAAAAATGACTTCATGCGAGATAGCAAGTAGCACTGCAAGTAGGGGAATGTTTTACATCATTAAAGCACAGGAAAAATTTATCTTAAGATAGCGAGCCTTGAATTCATGTTTTTGCCCAACCGAATTATCGAAAATTAATTCCTGCTGCTTTAACTATATACACAATTTTCTCTTTAGATATAGGGTGAATTTTTCATGAACAAAGGTAATGTTTAAATTTCCTTTTTACAAATCATTTTGCATTGCTTTCTTTTCTAATCTGAGTGAAATTATATTGGAGCATGCCCGTCATTATCAGCGCTTCGTCGACCAAAAGCTGTTGTTTTGCTAAAATAGTACTAAATTTAATAATTCATCGCTATCGTCTCATTTAATATGATTGCGCTTTGCTAATAAACGAAACCCTAAACTGGTTCTTTAATCTTTACTTCATTGCACCAATGTTAGCTGATTTTTGGCAGTTTAAAGAAGCCAATGACACGCCTCATGAAGAGAATATCTGGAAAAGTAAAATTCACTGAAAACAAATCAACCAAAATCAAAGGTAACATTTTTTTTATTTTCTTCTCATTTTCTCACTGAAACAAACCGCCGTCTCGGCTCAAGAGCGCAAAGGCATCGGACTCATAAAGCTTACTTTGATCTCAGTCAAACGCTTTGGAATTACACTGAAACAAAACAAGAAGAAAAAGCTGTGACTCCATCTTTGGTCTTTAATTCTGAAGCCTATGACTACGCTACGTATTCTTGAATGCTGCATCTTGGCTTTAAGAACTGTATTTCCAGTGGTGATAATGTTTTTCTTTTGTGGTCATCGCAAATATCTACCGTTTGCGATGCCAACAACCCTTATCTCTAAACTCTTTCAATTTTGCATTTTATCATGAGTGTATATTTGACGATAGCGAGCTGATCCGGAAAACCGTTCATCCTTCAAGTCTTGTCGGAAATTAGTAGAGCTAGTCCACAGGAGCTCTACTATGGTAGAACTGACACTCCTGACATGTACAACATCGTAAAATTTAATGAATATGCCACTTTAATTAGTTACATGTAAAACACATTTATTGCCACGAGCAGGAAGAAAAATTTCTATAGTTTTAACTACCCATTAATGATTTGTTACGTTTTATTTCTGAAACCAACGACTTCGACAAACGACCTCGAAAGAATCAACAAAGTTAGCATGTTCAAAGAACACAAATTAAAGAATGTTCTTCTCGCTGAGTTTCTGTTTTATTATTGTTTTTTAAAGTTACATAATATTTAAATGCAAACTAATTTTAGTATAATAATTATTTTTATTTGGGTCAAATTATTCTGAAATTATATTTCTATTTCTGTTTCTGTTTCTGTTTTGTACCAAATTGATCAGTTTTGATTGAACATCGTCTACCAGGCGTTTAGAACAGGACAAAAGCCACGTTAATGATCGTTCATTGTAACCTAGCATCGAGATCTATTAGTATTTCTAATATAATTATCAGATATTTTGTTTGTTCGGACTAGTCTTAAACAAAGCTGGAGAAGCAAATACAACCACCGGTGGTCCATACTTAACGTAAACTGCTAAAACAAAGCCTGGATTTGCATGTCATTTAAGATACCAAACAAATATTGATGTACATATGAGCCATGTATGGAACATGCGTTTTTATTTCTCTGAGCACTCTTCTAGTCGTCCTTGGAACCATCATGGTGTGTTTTCTAATTAAATGGGATTTTGAAAAGCAGTTTATATGTGAAAAGAGTTGCATCTGCCGATGACAGAAATTGCTTCTGCGAGCGTCGCATACTCGTTGGTGATATTTCTTGTTTGTTTCCTCCTAGTAGTACTTTATTTTTGTGAATGTGGCCGTAATCGTGGTAAGATGCCAACAAGCTCTGGACGCGGTATGTTAATGGTTGTATCGGTTGATGGTTATAAATCGAAGTTACTGACTCGAAGCGAAGTGCCTTGGCCAATTAAACAGGGTTTCTTGAAAGGCCAACTGAAAACAGCGGTAACACGAAAATCAGACCAAAGAACTCAATGTAGAGAGTGTAGAAACTGTCCGATAGAAAACATTGGTGACAGTGAGTCGGAAGTCAGTCAGCCTGACAAAATATATGCGAGGAGCTAACGCAAGTAAAACTGTGATACACAACTTATTTATATTTACCGACTTGGAGAGAACGTTAATCAAATTAAGATGTGAGCAATACTATCATAGGTCATCAAGGACAACACGGTTTACTACGATTACGTATATCCCAATAACCTGATCATGAACAAAAAAGATCGTCACTTATAATTATTTTTAGCAATGCAACGGAGCCTTTTACCTGAATTCATATGCGATGTATTCATCTGCGTTTTTAGTATTTCGTTCAAGGACCCAAAGAGCATACTTATATTGGCCTACACACATCTATACTTCAGTAGACAGCACTAAGAATGTGCGGAAAAAAAGTATTACGGACGATAAGAACTGATTTACGCGCCGGGCAGCCCTGCTTATTGAAAGAAGAGAGTTGAGATATTTAAGATGAAAAAATGTACCGAAGGTATTGCTATCAAGTACGGCAGAGAAAAGAAACACAGCCGGAGCTCTTTGAAGCGCAGCGCGATAATGGAGAGAACAAGGGATTGTACGGCCTTTAACAACCTAAAGAAAACAGAGAGAGGCTTTTCTGTACATGATTCAGTGCAAGTTGTACGGACGCAAATAGGGAATTCACATTGCATGTATAATTAAAGATGCTGATGATGACAGAATGCCAAGCGCAACAATTACAATGGTGACCGGGCCTCCTCTAGGAAAGATCCCCGTGTGGGTCGATTCTCGTAAGCCACCCCGGGCCTCCCGTATGGGAGCAGTCCAATGAAGCTTTGCACTTTGGGCGGTGGCTTATAAGAGGTTTGACTGTATTACCAAACTAAAAGACATAGCAAAGCCACCACTCGATGGATGACAATTGCTATTGGAAGAACACTACTATATGTTAGAATTAACTTTCCTTAATAAACTGAAACAAGGAAACTGCCGAGGAAAACTCAGATCAATGTAAGTTTGAGGCGGTTTTGAGTGAATAAAATTGCAATTATTGGATTCGGCTTTCGAGTGATATGGAAAGTTATGCAGATATCGGAGGCCGAGTCTTATTCTTCATCTCATATTGTGCCTCATCAAATTATGTTTAATAAAAATCGAACAGGCTGCACTTAGGCCATAGGAAGAATTTATCCGTCTAGACAGATAGAAAGCGAAATAAGAATATAGAGTTCAAAATTAATAAAAATGTTAATTACTTTGTACAAAATATTCACGAAGTCATTGACTCACCTTCGCTCTCTTAGGACATCGAAAGTGAAACAGGTTGTTCTTCTTTCCAGTTCAGAGATCGACCAATGTCTAAAACGTACCGGGCCCGCTTATAGTGACTGACTGGGCAGTTGCCAAACGATAACTTGGTTGACAGGCGAGATAATAATCGACTGGTCTTGGTTTCAAATAGAAACATAACAACTATATACATTTGGAGCTGATTTTCCTCGAGATATAATTTCAAGGAAAAAGCGACTGTACTATGCAGAGCAACTTATTGTCTATGACTTTGTGTAATAGCTTATGTAAGCTAGTATGCATGCAAGGTTTACGTGCGTAAATAAAACAGAGGCAATGTATGAAAGGTCGCGCTTTTTACGCGTCAGTGGAAATCCATCCTAGACTTTTAGATCCTCAAGCTAATAAACGTCTATGAACATTAGGGAGCGGTCATTACCTATGGGGGGGGGGGGGGGGGGGGGGGGAGAGGGCCGGTATTATTTCAAAAGTGAGAGCCCAAAAATTTTAGCCCCTCTCAGGTTAACAGCCCAAAAGTCCTGCCCCCCTCCAAAAAACTGTGCCCAAAAAATTGTAACCTTCCCCTAATAACATTTTGAGTATTCGAATCTTGTATCGCGAGAATCCATATCAGCGTAAGCTTGGGACAATCATTTCACTGGAATAAAAAAGTGTTACCATTTACAATATTTTCGGGGGTAGAAGCGGAATCATTTGAATCTTAATATTCATAATTCCTGTCGTTTTTTACCTCAATAATTCATGATTTTCTTCCAGCAGATTCATGATTCACGAAGACTTTTGATCGCCTATTCATTTTATGATGTTCTCATAGGCTACCTAAGGTACGGTAAAACGGGCAACAAAAAGCGCGCAATTTGTTTTGCAACATGGCTGCAACATGAGTTGAATAGTGATGTTGCTCGTTTTACCACCCACGAAAACAAACCTTGCAACCTTATTTAATTTCTTGCAAGACAGGGTCGAACATGGGTGGTAAAACGCACAACATCGCTATTCAACTTGGTTTGCAGCAATGTTGCAAAACAAGTTGCACGTTTTTTGTAGCCCGTTTTACTGCAGCTTTAGTTTTGTTTTTTTATAGTTTCCTTGGCGTTCAAACTTCTGCTTTCATCCAGAATTATATAGATTTTGGACCACTGTCTCTCGGTATCATCATTCACTTTGTCCAGTTATGGAGTTTTTTTCTAACTGAACATTAAGCGCTAGTGTCACTAGAGAAACAAGTGTACTGTCAGCCCCGAATGCACGAATCATATGGGGGGGGGGGGCAGGTTCTGGGGCATGCTCCTCCGAAAAAAACTGGACTCTCGGAAACGACATATTCTGCATTCCCTGGATCGAACGCAATTAATTCATACGTCTATTTTGTTGAGCTTTCAGTCTCGTTATTCATAATTCCCGTGCGCTGTTTTCAGGGGCACCCAACGAGGATATAGTTCAAAACCATTTAACATAGCATTGTTAAACGTATTTTAGTATTTAAACGGTAGATATAGGCATATTTTTATCCCCTAAAAACTGGTCATCTGTTCGGATTATTTTCCTAGCTGAACTGAAGTCTAGTGATCCGAGAATTATAGGGATCAAAATTTACCTTTTCGAAAATTTCAGCCAGAAAAAGGCTCCCGAAAAATTCTAGGTGGTCTTTTTTAGGGTAAGAATCCCCGTTAAAAATGGACAATTATACCATTTTGTAGATGTTCGAAAATCCTAGGAGCGGCAGGCAAGCAAGAAATTTTATAACAAATGTTCCGAAAATTCTAGATCTCAAATCGTCTTCCGAACAGATTTTTTCTGAAAATTGACGTTGGGTGCCCCTGTGTTTTCAAAGCCATTTCAAAGTCAAGCAAATTGCAAGCTATTCCACGTAAAGTCACTCCTCATCTCCAGCCAATCAGAGTGCTTTTTAACCGTGCGATTCAGCTTTGAGTAGGCACTTCTATCAATATTACTTGCACGGTCATCGTATTTCAAGCAGTGCTTCATATTTCAGTAACACAAAACCCATTAGTTCGCGCGCACATCGCCCAAAGGCACCCAGAAAATTGTAACCCTCCCGTTAATGCGGGCTCAGAAAATTTTAGCCCTTCCCAAATGGGCGCCCAAAAGATCGCAGCCCTCCCCCCAAATTTACAAACCTCCCCTCCCAATAGTTAATGACTACTCCCTTACAACATTTATAAAGGTATTCAGGCCAGAATCCTTTGAAAAAACAAAATGAAAAGAAAACAACAAAAACAATAAACAAGACAGAAACCACTCATCTAAGACCGTTGACTTCTAAGGGAATGGCGTTAAAAATTTTAAATCGTTTATGTATTAAACAGGGTATAAACTGGTTTTGTGCACTCTGGGCTTACAATAGGGTATTGTTTTTTTATCGTTCTTTCTCACAGTGAGACAGTGATTCACAGAAAATCACAAGGGTTAACCTCACAGTTTTATCAACTGATCTAATGAAGTAAATTTGCCACCGTAAATGATTCAGAAGCTTAGATTTTTCCAGTGTCTTTCGTCAGCTTTTGAAATTTTTACTAAGGAAATTTGCTTATAATCAGTTTAGTTAAAAAACCTAATTTGTTGTGTTCTACTTCTCCCGGACACTGTACCACACTTTCATTTGAAACTGGCAGTATTTATCCATTTTATAGATAATACGACAGTTTGAAAGGTACCTTTGGGACCAGCGAAATTCGTTGTTAAGGGTGACCTCATTAAGTCCAGAATAATGCACAGATAATTCAGGCGAGATTGTTCTCAAAGGTGTTAAAGCGATATCGAAACTGATTTCATAAAAAAAAATCGGTACGGAACTCTTTCATTGATGAACTTAAAGAATATTTAGGTAGGTCGTTTTATTTATCATCATATAATCCAATGCATCGCGGCGAAAGTTTTGAGGCGATACGGTTTTTAGTCTTTTAAATCTCTCCATCTGACCCGCACTTTCGTACGTTTCTACTGTCCGACTAGCGACCATCTTAAGGGACGTTTTGTTTAAAACTGGATACATCACTGAAAAACCAACTGTATCTTTCATAATCAATCGCTGTTTCCCGCTGATCAACACTCTGGACGGTTACAACGGAACTGATCGCTCATAAGTAAATTGTATGTCTGCGAGAGGCCATTTGTCTCTTAAGTACTCATGCAGCCTTTGTTTTCTTTTATTTCAGGGTGAACTAAAAAAGCTGCGTTTCCACGCTAAACGACGATGTAAAACACCATTTCTGTTCCCTATATATACAACTGAAGAGTTGCATAGGATTGCTGCGGTAATTTAAAGCTTGCAGTAGTTCAATTCAGAATGGCTTCTCGGTGGACAGCGATGTATTTTCTGTTTGGATTTGTGGGATTTGTGAGTTTATACGTCTTTTGTTTCATTCGTTCCATTCTTTACCGAAGCTTACGCGCATATTGTCGGAAGTGTTGTGGGCATGAAGAAGGTGACATTGAACGTTACGTGAAGTTTCAAGAACAGATTGCCCAAGACAAGCAAAATACTTCCAAATCTAGAAGAAATCACCAAGTTCCCCAAGGAGCCCAGCAACTGATCTAATGTTAATAAACTGAAAAGGCTACAAGTTCCTTTCTTATTTCTGCGCTGCAAACTCTCAATAGAATTCGTCAGCAAATGACTGCAAATGTGGCTATCCCGATTAATTAGAAAACCAGCAAAAGCTCATCCTCGTTGGAAACTTAATAAAAAAAATTCGCATTTGGCTGGCCTTCTTCGCGACAAATATGTTGCCAAGACTCCCTGAAAACTGCAACGCCATCTTCAAGTTCTGTACTTGACATGTGGACAAAGCAATTTATTCAAATATTTTATCTTGCCCTTTTATCATTCATAAGTATACTGGCGTTAAGGTTGTGTGCATGCCAAGATCTAATTGGAAAAATTATTGGTATCGATGTATGCATTATAGTCACTATACAGTTCAGTCTTTCGATCGCAATTGTCAGCATTTGAACCCATTTGCGTCATTCATAGTGTGATGTTTCACCCTTCGAAAGAGCTCTCAGTCAACCGATCCTTTAGGCTTATATAGGGATCTGGACAAAATCCTCGTTTTGACAATTCATGCAACCTCTCCGGCTATATACTCACTCATTGAATTATTTTGGTTTCAATACTGAAAAGAAACCAAAATTTGAAATAACATTTTTCAGTTTTCTTAGTGTACGCTATGCTGTTGAAACGCAGACTTAGTAGAGCAAGTACCTACTATTATTTTAAAGTAAAACCTAGTCGATTTTTTTCCTGCTTATACGGTATTAGTATAATTACATCGATGAATATCGAAAATAGAGCGCTGTGATTGGCTAGGAGCTTCGCTTTATCCCGCTATAATCACCGCGCGGTGATTATAGCATTGAAGGCTAGCAGTTTTCAAAATGGCAGCCAGATTTTTTGATGCTTCGGGGTCGGAAATTGATCAATAATTTTATTTTCTCGAATAATCATCAATGTAATTATACTAAAACAATTAGTCGCCTCAGGCGACGTGAATATTGGCGAATAGTCACCTCGACTTCGTCTCGGTGACTATTCGCCGATATTCACGTCGCCTTCGGCGACTAATTGTTAACTACTTTATGTACACTGGGGGTCAGAGTTTTTTAACCATATTCCAGGAGCCGATTATTTTCTTTATAGTTCTAGCAGCTTTGTCAAATCTGTCTAAATCCAGGGTATACGGTTGCTACAACTGAAACTTAGAAATGCACTTTTTGTCTCAGACTGTATCTTCCTCTAAAGGTTTTCAGGTTTATTTTCATTAGTTTTTACCCGGCGGTCAATCTGGCATATGATAAGGGTACCTTACTTTGGTCATGATTATAGATATTCAAGTCTACCGCAAATAGTGAAAGTGGCTTTTTGAGCTAATTTATACCCCACTTAACTTGCTAAGTTTTGCAAGGCGTGACCTACTAGATCCGAAGCGCGCGAAGTTGTTTATTTTTGTGCCGTGTTTTTGATTCTGTGACTACTATAACTCGTCATCTTAAAAGTCTACTTCAGTGAACTGTGCGGGATGTTGAACGATCTTCACACTGTCAATCAATCGAGGATAAAGCAACATAAAAGCTAATTTCCATCCGCAAACTTTAACATCTTTGTCAACAACAAACACTCACGGATGAACACTTTTTGGCGCTCTTTGCTAAAGCCAACAGAAGACCCGTAACTTACTGTTCTCCCTTGACAAAGATATTTTTTGTGTTCTTGATCTGTGGCAAAGTAAACAATGAAAAAATAAATTTGGTTAAGGTTGACTAGCTTTTGACGTCAGTGCGTGTTTTTGTTTTTCTCATAATTAACAAGTAGTTGTTAAGGGTAACTACGAACTCTTTTATTACTTTAGATTCCATTGTAATAAAAGGTGTTAAAGCGATATTGACTTTTATTTCATGGAAAGTCAACCCAGCCGGTGCTAACTAGGTGTCCATATTCACCCAGTGACAGACGAAATATGAAGCGTTGAGAATAAGACTCTTCAAGTTTCTTCAAGGCTTTGACAGCGGGGACAAAAACCGAAAGAGAAGGTTCGCAAATGTTTTCAAATTTTCCCATCCTCAAGATACTAGATTGCCACCTACATTGTGTGTAAATGTGTATCATTTTTATTTCAGCCTCAAAATCCAGCTTGTAACTCAAGAAACCCACAGAGTAATTGACCGCTCTCAGATTGTAATTGACACCATCTTCGGCAAAGTCAGTGTTAAGATAATTGATGCAATTGGATGTGAATTCAAAATGGCGTCCCGCGAGACCTCGATTTATTTTCTAATTGCATATTTAGGGTTTGTGAGCTTATTTGTTTTCTTTATGGTCTGCTCGGTGGTTTGCCCATACTCAAGGACACGTGCTTTTTGCCTGGAAAGATGCTGTGGCTATGAAGAAAGTGGGATTGAACGTTACAAGAAGTTACAAAAGCAACGCGAGGAGATGAGAGAGATGGAGTGCAACGCTAGAGAAGAATATCCAGTTCGACACGGAAGTTATTTGATGCGATTTGCAGCGCAAATGCTCTAGTCACTTTTATGACCTTAAAAATACTGGATGTTTTAAAACACAGTAAAAATTAAAAAGCCATGAACACGAAAAACTTCAAACCTATTATAACTGTGCTAACATAAACTTCAAGTATTAGTAGTATTCGTCGACAAGTCTCACGGCAAGACGTTCTTTTTCGACGCCACCATTCTGTATTGACACTCATCATACATAGACTGTTGTCAATATTTCTTCTGGACAGTACTTAAAGGTGTATCTTTTAAAATAACACAGGCTGTAGCCGAGCTAATGAAAAAGGTCGGCTGTGAATATTTTCCACGATTCTCTTTTAATTCGTTGAAGTTTATGATACATATTGTTAAATTTGTTCAATTTTTTACCTCATTTGCACGCTCATGTGCAAGTACATTACCGCTGGTTGAGTAAAAAAACTTTTTTCATCACGGCTTCGACCTAATTTCTCTAAGAAGAAATCTTTGTGCTATAGTCTACTTCAGCAAATACACAAAAGCCTATGTCAGTTGTGGTACCGTATATGATTACACCTTAACTTGTCTGTTGTGCATAGTGAGAAAGAGACCTCTGATTTACCTCAGGGTAACCCTTTCAAGAGCTATATAAACGTAATTGTTAAAAGCCGTCTGTTTGAGTGTCATAAATTATGTAGCTATACTTGGTGGTAGCGCGGCTGAATTGTCAGGGTGGTGACTCGTACGACAGCCGGATACGCTAAGCACTAGTTAACAGGGGCACCTAACGTCAATTTTCGGAAAATATCTGTTCGGAAGACGATTTGAGATCTAGAATTTTCGGAACATTTGTTGTAAATTTCTTGCTTGCCTGCCCCTCCTAGGATTTTCGAACATCTAAAAAATTATATAATTGCCCATTTTAAACTGATTTTTACCCTAAAAAGACCACCTAGAATTTTCGGGAGCCTTTTTTCTGGCTGAAAGTTTCGAAAAGGTAAATTTTGATCCCTATAATTTTCGGATCACTAGACTTTCAGCTATGAAATCCGAACAGATGAAAAACTTTTAGGGGATAAAAATATGCCCATATCTACCTTTTAAATACTAAAATACGTTTAACAATGCTAAGTGGTTTTGAACTGTTCTCGACAAGCGACACGAATGACTTCGTAAATGCTAAAAGCCATGCCAGAAAGAAACCTCTACACGGCTATGGCTAATAACACTTTATTAACATTCAGAGCCTCACATCTTTTAAGCGAGCTTTCAAAACGAACTTTTTAAAGATAGCTTTTTAATTGACTTATTCATTTATTTTTAAGTTTTTAGTTTGTATCTGTTTTTTATTTTATTTTAATTATTATTTTTTTTTCAACATAGAATTTAATTGACTTACATTTTTATGATAGCTTTTAATTCGACTTATTTTTATCTTATCGTCTGTTATGTAGTCTGCCTCGCAGCCGTTTTTTTGGATGTCACGCAACGCTCCCCCTCTTTTGGGGGAGCGTTGCGTGATATCCAAAAAACGGCTGCGAGGGAGACTATCGGTTATGCGGATATGAAAATATTTCTATTGTATATTGTATGCGCAATATAAGTTTTATTATTATTATTATTATTTATTATTATTATTATTATTATTATTAAACATACTTATTGCAACATATCAACATGACACCGACCGAGGTCAACTGATTACTGTACAAGATTGTGGGGGGGGGGGGGGGGACAGGGGGGCGGGAGCCCGGGAGAACAGGGGGCGGGAGGGGTACGGGAGACGGGAGAAGAAAGGGCGGGAGGCGGGATCTCTACGATGGCGGGAAGCGGGAGAGAAATTCAAAACGGCAGTCAAAGAAACGAACCCAACGTTTCTTGACTTCCATTTTACGTTTTCCAAGGCTTAAAGCAAAATTTTATACACGAGAAAAGTCAAAAAACGAAAATCCGTGCTCGGCATAAAAACAAAACCGCATTACTTCCTGTGAAATTGGAAACCTTTCCAAGTCGCTTACATCATAGGACATGAATGAGATTGCATGACATATGTACATGTGTGTCGACCGTGTCAGTGTCTCGTCTGTCTTGCTAGATGTCGAAATTTACTGAACGGAATTCGGCTATACAAAAGAACAACTAAGTGCGAAAGAAAATTCTACCTTTCGTTACCACGTACCACCCTGCTTTGCCAAACCATAAAAACATCTTAATGAGCAAATGGCATTTAGTTTAAAAGTAACCACTACTGAGAAAAATATACAACGAGCCCCTGTCAACACCTTCCATTGTGGGCTCAATAATTGTCATCGTTCAGTCTAACAGGGCACGCGCATTACACATTAAACGAAAACGGTTTTGAAACCGGTAAGTTTCCAGCAGAAATTTGGTCGGCGGCTTCATCAAACAACGCTTCGGAAGCCGGCAGAGGTCTCTCTCCTTTCTCTCATTTTTGCCTCGTCGTGAGAGACCTCTCCTAGCAGGGAAACTGTAATGAAGATTTTGCCGCGTGGTGTAAACTTGTGTCGAAGGAATGCCGCTTCAATGATCGCGCTGGAAAGCGCGGAGTGGTTCGATTTACAACACAATTTTTTATTTTGGACAAGGCCAAAGCACTCCCTATATTAGAATCTGAATAGGGAGTCAAACAGCGTGATTTACATGATAACGGGAGAAACACAATAAAGGGCGGGAGTCGGGAGACAAAGGGACAAAAACGTACGGGAGGCGGGAGAACGGGGTACGGGAAGCGGGAGATTGTGACCCCCCTGTCCCCCCCCCCCCCCCCCCCACAAGATTATATGAATAACCAGTATCCTGTATCCCTCTCATCATGTCTTGCACTTTTCCGGCGCCAATCGAAATCGCATTTGTTCAAACTTCTTACCGCTTACTTAATCACCCAGCCTACGCCAATTAAGTTGTGCATGGAAGACTGCCAATTCAAGTTAATCCAGGAAAGGCGGACCTTATCTAACTTTAATTTGTTTACGTCATTCGTTATTTAAAAATGAAAATGGCGTATTCGAAATTTCACGTCACGTCGAAGTCGTGTAGTGGCGGGAAAGAAATGAACCAAAAAGCGTGATGGGCGAGCAGATAGTTACAACAACTCGGTCGTTTCTTTGACGTCCCCCCGTCGCCGTTGTCATCGCGAAAGGCTGGCCATGCGTTCAGACAGTGGAGAGAGGCGGAAAATGAAGAGCAGAGAAAAAAACAAAGCAAACAAGAGAGAGAAATTAAAGGAGGTTTATACTTCACCCTCCCTTCCTACCCCCTCGCTATTTTTCCTGCTCAATTCTTTGCGCTGTCCGCTCTATCTGCTCACCTGGAACAGGCTACCATCGTACAACTTAACCCCTCTTATACTAGTACTGACTTTGTGTATTACTGTCGTTGCAGTTGTCTTAAGTGCTGAGTAATTCAAGATTGACAAAATTTGTTTCTATTTTCTTAGTTATAATTATAGCGCCAATTTTTTCTGCGCATTGATAAAAACCGTGGAAGTAGGAAAAGAAAGCACTCGTAAGACTTTCTCGAGTTAATAACCGAAATCCAGGAAAAATACTATGTGCATTTTCGTTTGTTTTATTCAAACTCTATATGATTCAATACTAGTCTACAGCACTAGAGATACCGCGTGAATATTTCAGCATTTTTTTCGCCAAAATAATTCTCATTTTTCTGATGACAACGACTCAGTTACCGTCATCCAGATAGTAATCAGTGGCGTCTTCGGCTTCGGCATTCTGTGGAGTTGGAGTGGAAGAAAACGCCCCTTTGAAAGAAAAAAGGTAACAAACAATAAAGGAAACAATGTCAGAACAAGAATTTACTCGAACCAAATCCAGGTCTTCCCGGAGTCTCCCATTTTTTTTCCCACTACGTCGTAGACCAACCGATACAATATGTCTTTTACTCTACGGTATATAAATACTGTATGAGGATAATGAATATGGGCAAGCAATTGAAACTTTATGTCGAAATTAAGTCTGATCAGTAACCCCCAAGATGAACTCAAGAACCTGTAGTACATCATTCTTTTTTGGTTTGTTTGACACCCCATATCATACCCTGGGAGAGTCAGTACACACGTGAATATAACAATGATATTCAACGTTTCCCCATTATGCGTACCTGTCGAACTAGGCGGCTGTGTGGTTGTCCCAGATCCACTGCACAAGGCTACAAAAATCGCATAATACAGTTAGTACGGTACCGTAAATCCTCTGTTAAGCCCCCTGGAGGGCGTATTTAGTTCAAGCCCATTTTGGGGCTCAATAAAGACGTGGGGCTTATTTGAGAGGGGCAGGGGGGGGGGGGGGGTTATTTAATTTAGAAACGACGATGGCATCAGTTTTCCATAAAGAACTAGAATACAAAGTAGAAAAGCTCCAGTACAAGAAGAAGGTTGGAGGTCATGTAGCCGAGGATCAGAATCCAATCCGAACTTGCAGTTGGTAAATAATCCATCCCGGATCAGTCCACACGAAGTTTCACAGTGGTGATTAATCAATTAATACAGTCTATCATCTATCAGTGAAGAATAATTAGGGGAAAGAACGGGGGCTTAATAGAAGAGGGGGCTTATTCGATACCCCCATTCAGATCCTCCTTTAAGGTTTCTACTTGGCTAGTCCCCAGGCCTAAAATAATCGAGAAGGCCCGGGAAGATGCCGTAGGGGACTCGGCAAGGTTTCTTTTGGAACAAAGCCTTCTGTGAACGATCTGATAAGTTCATATTGCTTTAAATTGAATTAGGAATAAGAAAAAATAATATTAATCGGTAAAAAGGTAGAGCGATTTTCATATGACCTTGAAATGAAAACGCGCGAACAAAACAGAAACAACAAACGAATGGAAATAGAGCGATTTGATTGGTTTATCGAATGGATACAAACGCGCGTGGCTTTTGGTTGGTTAAGCAAACGCTCGCGTAAAAAAACTTCATGCCCGAGAACTTTCTAGAAATCAATGGATCCTTCGCTTTGACATCACACTGCAACACGATTGGCCAATCGAACAATGCCTTCTCCATATTAGGGTTTTCTTTGGCGGGAAAACGAAGAGTCCATGTTTTGATCTTTTCATCCATTGGCTTATGAAACAGATGACGAACACTTACCGAAACCAAGGTCATACGAAAATCGCTCTAAAATGGTAGAAAGGATGGCATGCAGAAAGTAAAAGCGGAGCCGAAACTGTAAAATGGCAAGGCTTCTTCACTACCTGAACGTGTAGAAAAAGCTAATCCATACCTTGCTGCGAGGTATTGCAGACTTGAACCCCACTAACCGGCTCCACACAGGACGCGCATGCTCCATCACAGACGTTACTAAAACCAAAAATGCTTTCGGACATCAGGCGTAGAGCAAAGCCGTCAACGCAATTCTTGCAAGATCCGCTGGCGAGGCACTCTTGACAGCTGGAAGAAGGTGTTGCACAATCTAAAATGAAAAGCGATGACTGAGATCGATCTTCTTCCGAAGAAAAGTGACTGAGGCCAAATTCTTATCGTAGACGGCAACAACATCAACAAAAATCCTTTTAAACGTTAACAAATATTAGCTTTGAGCTAGAAGGGGAACGGTCGGTCTGATGAGTGGGAAGTCGCCTGACCATTAACCAGGGTCTTTGAAAATCTTTGCCCCATTCTGAAGTAATCCAAGACATTCTTGGATATATATAGATTCCTCGCTGTGAATTCCGGATTCCAAAGCCCAGGATTCCGGCCGTTCCATAAGCAAAAATGTCCCGCGGATTACGGAATCCAGATTATCTGGTAAGATCATGTTGATGTGATTTTGACCTTGTCTCTGCGGTTCAGGTTGACGTCACTGTCTCCATCGCCCTTCCTTATCAATTCGAAAGGGACGTAAAAGAACCCGTACTACTACGTACTAGTTCACAGCCGCATGCAACAACTAATATAAGGTGCACTCTTAACCCCAGCCTCTTTAGTTTTCTCCCATCAATCTAAATTCAAACCTACCTTGTATTAAATCACAAGCATCAGTCCTGAGGACTGGGTCCCAGACCTGGACTCCATTTCCCGGACACGTACTCACACAGAAGCGCCTGGAGTAAATTCTGCTTAAGGCGTAACCATCTGCACATCTTCGACATTTGTTATCCACGCAATCTACGCAGTTTTCACAATCTGTTAAGTAGAGAAAGAAAAAATGGTAAAGAGGTGCCCTCGTTGTTCTCTCGGCTAGTAAAATATCACACGCCATTCAGGTCGACGGCCATTAATTTCTTAGTGCGAACTGGCCTAAGTAACCCTCATCAAATTAAGTTTATTTATTTATCTTGAAAGTTGGGTTGTTTTCAAAGAAGTATCAAGGTTTGAATTTTTCAGAACATAGTTAATTTCTCTGCGTGCACCGAAACGTTTCTGCAACACTTCCTTTCTGACACATTTCCAGACATACAACATAAAGTTTATGGATTTTGCTTTCGGTTGAAACTTTTCGAATCTCAAAATCCAAATCTGCATTGCCCAATCGAAAGCACGCTAAAAAGAGTTGTTTTTGATACTGAAGAGTAAATTATACCAGCGCTAAGTGTGTTTAGAATATGAATGTTATAATTAAGTCTTCTTTGTCCATCAGAACTTACATTTCAGTTTTGCTTATATTGTAAGGGCTCATGCATCGCGTTTTCAGGCAAGTTTCTTTAACGACCGAGAGCTCTTCATTTGCCTTTTTTAATTCAACATTCTCTAAGAAACCAGTAGATCGGATGATGACGTCAAACTACGAATTTAATTTGAGTATCGAGAGAACTCGAAGACGCAAAAAGAAACACAATGAAAAAACTGTAAATAACTTGGTTCAAGAGAGAATAATTGTTTGTTTAAGACTTTCATGTTGGTGGCAAGGAAGCATCAACTTCCTCTTACTGAGATTGGCGAAAATCTGACCGAAGCGAGACTGGCTTAAAGAAAAATCTAGCAAAAGAAGCGAGCCGAAGGGAAATTGGCTCTTTCTTGCCTTGTCTTCAATTCATAGTATCTATCACTCTAAATCAGCTAAATTACTAAGTGTATCAATAGAATACTTGACGGTGACCTCATAATTATTTATTGGGAGATCTATTTCCGAAATGAAAGATCCCTAGACATGCCTATTGCGGCAATACTCGGATCCAGCAAGGACTGCAATAAAACAATTAGTCAAGAAGACTCATGTTGCATTCCAGTGAAGAAACTGATTTCGTGAGAAGTGCATGGTAAATGAGCGCTCATCATCTGCGATCACAAACGCATTCCCCTGTAAAATACTCACCTTTAGTACTCACTGACGCAGCCCATATCAGGGTTTCCATAAAAGCTAGGTTAACAATAACCAACAGCACAGCTTTCATGATGTGATTATTGAGGATGTTTTCTAGCTGAAGCGTCCAAAAGCCCTTTGTGGAATATATGATCGGCTGTGTGTAGTCTAGACGACATTAGATATGTAACGACTCATCAGGAATCTGGAAATTGCGCCTCTAAGCGGGAAACCCTACTGTAAAGGATTAAATTTAATGAGTGTGAAAATCTTTACTGAATTATCACAACGGCGCGTGCAGGCTAAAAATAAAGGCAAGAGGATTTTGATTGATTGTTGCGTACTTTCCTTGTTGTAATTGGCACGTTTTAACGAGTACATTAGTCGTTGAAGTTGGATTGATTTCAGCAACTTTGATTTGTGGCCCATTCTGCCTACCATATCCGTACGAAGCTAGCCTTGGATAGATTGTGCTACCACAAATTCATGGCATAATTGATCATTACCAGGGTTTTAAGTTTTGTTTTTTTCTTCTTTTCCAAAAAAAAAAAAGGCGCTTGCAGACGCGCTTGCATAATTTGCATGAGTTGGCTTGTTTTGCAGCAAAAAAGGTATTTTCATCATCATGTAACTTCTTTTTTGGCACAAAATAATTGATATCATTGTTACACCGGATAAGTGTCAGTCATTAAAAAAAAAACAGGTTTGGGAAGTTTTTTGCTCTTTTCCACCCAGATGTGACAGGATAGGATCCCACTCAGGTTTCCACAGGAACAACCACGTAAGGAAGATCCAGGACTTCACGCACGCTTATTGCTAATTTGGTTTCTCAACCAAACTGCGTGTGTGTATACAGTCAGTATACAAATGATGACAGAACTGTCTCTGATATTTTAGTGGATTCGTTTTCCAGTTTTTACCTTCATATATCATAGTAATAACATCTGGTATTTAGAATATTCCTTTCTCTTCCTCTTTTAGCTGCTGCCACACAGGCTGATCACAGGTGTTTGTCATTTATTTGTTTCTGAGGTTGCATAGTTTGTGTGGTGTATTTTGAAAAATTTAAAGAAAATTTATTTGGCATAATTTCTTCACTTTTTGCTGTTAGCATTTGTGTTAGTGTATTTTCCAAATACTATCTGTAGTGTATTGATTACCATTGTTATGATTATGTATTATTTCTAAAATCCTTGAAACTACATGTACTAAGTGAAAAAGTAATACAGCATGAATGTAAAAGTACTGATACTAAGTGAAAGTAGATTATGATTTGTACTAGGATAATAAAGATACTTGTTCAGTTAATAAAAGACATTATGTAGAAACAAGAGCCATAATTATAGAAAAGAAAATACGAACACTCCTAGAGGGCATATCTTATGCTCCTTTTTCTAGCACAATAGACCTCTTTAGTTTGTATGTTCAGTGTATGTTTTGTTTTCTGAATAGAGGTCCCAAGGGAACTTCAACCTTTGTCTTTTCATAATTTGTGGGTAGATATGCACGTGAATAAGATGAAAATTGAAAGGAACAGTTCTCTAGAGTATTATCACATGACCTGTATTAGGAAAACAAAACATAAAAGCTAAAGAGGCCTAAATAGCTCATCAAAGCTCGGCCTACAGGGCCCAGTTGTTCGAAGGCCGATTAGCACTTAACCCGGGGTTAAATTTAACCCGAGTCAGGAGCCCATCAAAATTTGATAGGCTCCTGCCCGAGTTTCTTTTTCTAGTGTTCCAAAGGTTTTTCTCGGATAATTTTCTCTGTTATTTTTAGAGCTTCCAATCATTAACTTGTAGACAAAAAGAATTAAAACTGAAATGCTTTTTAAGCTTTCAAATCTGAATTTAAATCTCCCACTTACCCTGGGTTATCTTGGGTTATCCTCCCTTAAGTCTTAACCCAGCTTCGAACAACTCGGCCCAGGAGTCTGCAGAGGTTCTGGACAAAAGGAGAGGCCCTGGAGACTAGTAAAAATCCAACATGGCGGCCAAGGACGACAGTGAATCACTCGAATCTCTGAATTTTCAACTTTTTTTAAGGGATTTTCAAAACGTTATAGACTATTTGGGAACGCAAAGAAAGTTAATGGATGCTCATATGGTAGACTACTTCACATCAACCCACTGGGAAACTCTTCTACCACTACAGATTAGAACAGATTTGGAATCGCTTTCACCGCTAGAACTTGCGTCTTTGCCTACAGCTTATAATGACGAATCCGAAAATTTTGATAATGCTGGTCACCATCTGAAGAATTTTCTCAACGAGGCAAAACTGGCGCAGCTTAAAAGCTTTTCTTGGTTAAGAGATGCAAAGGAGTTTTCAAGTGAGCTCAAGGTTGATTTTATTTCACACATCATGAGTCCAAAGAAATCATATGAAGTGGAAGTTATGTCAGATGTAGTTCACAGGATGGCCACGCAGTTTAACGTTCATAAGGTCAGTTTCAGCCTAGTAAGAAGAAAGAGATAGAATACTCACCGAATTGCGAGAATGCCCTTATCTGAGATGCCAACCTCTGGAGATCATAAATCTGGCATCGTCACCATTTGGTAAAACACCTACCGAGAGATGCCACCCTCTGGAAATCTAACATCTGGAAACTCTCTCTTTTGCATAGCCCCCCCCCCCCCCCACCCCGAGTATCAGTGACCAACTCTCCCTGACCCCGACCCTCTGACAAGCACAATTCAATCTGGTCCCTAATTTACCACGGGAATGGCTTAGGACATTATTTGAAATCTTACATGATGTACAGAGCATCACAATTAAAATACATGCAAAAATGCCAGAAACCAAACTATGAATTAAAGAAAATTCTCTTTGTGGGAGAAAATTGGATAAATTCCAAAGTAAAGCACAGAAAAGCTCATAGCTTGAGTTTATCTGGGAGATTTGGTTACCCGTACGGGAGACCGGGAGATTGGTTTTGTATCTGGGAGAGTTGGCATGTACAGTGTATGCATACCTATCTTAGGAATATCCAAGTATATGTTAATGTACCACATTTGCATAAAAATTATGCCAGTCACCTCTAATCATTTTAAAACAAAAAAAAAACAAAAGAGAACAAAAAATGTACCAACAAAGAAAAACATGATCACATAAAAATTCCTTTATCACCATAAAGTGGTGCATTATAATAGATATACTGTAAATAATCAAATGTAGGCTTTATTATTGGTCTGAGTGTTATTATTTTAATTTCCTAGATTTTAGATCTTGGTAGCGGTAAAGGCTATCTCAGTCAGAATTTAGCATTGCAGTATGGACTTAAAGTTGTAGGAGTTGATTCTTCACTAAGCAATACAAAGAATGCAGTGAAAAGAAATGAGAAACTTTTAAAAGCATGGAATGGGCTGGTGAAGAAATCTTGTGGTGAAAAATTAAAACTTTCAAACAGTCAATCTGATGAGGAAATTATGCTGGGAAACAGTAACATGGACTCTTGCTCAAAATGTCCTTGCAGTTTATCATGTAGAATTGGCAATAATAATAAAGACTGTGGTGGTTTGGAACAGAAAAGTGACATTGACAACAAACAAGATCTGTATTTTAATAAACTAAAAAACAATTTCAGTGATAATGGACAAATTCCACCATTATGTTCAAAATGTGAAACTGATCATAAAGATAGTACAATTTCTGTTGATTCTTCAATACTGTTGTCTTCTGAATGTTGTGACTTGGATACAACATATGACCCTTTAGTATTTTCAAAATGTGAACAACTTCATCACAATAATGCACTTGTCAGAAATATTTCTAGGGATGAAAACTACTGTGAGAAGAAACAGCATTCAGATCTACCTGCTAATGGAGCGATAACCATTTGTGACCAGTCACAGAGTGCAAACTCCAATTCTTTTCTACCTGTAACTGGTTTTGTTGATCAGTCATTTGTTGCCAGTGGAGAACTAAAAAAGCTCTTTGATGAGCTGCTCTATTCTCCTGGAAACTCTTCTGCGGTATCAAATGGACTATTCTTGGTTGGATTGCACACATGTGGTGACTTAGTTCCAATGGCTTTGAGAATCTTTGTCAATGAACCATCAGTGAAGTTGATTTGTGTAGTTGGATGCTGTTATCATCTTGTGTCTCAACAATTTGGTAAGAATTCCCCTGCAGTGTACAGTAACTATTAACAGTTCCAATCTACAGTACTTTCACTTCCTATTCTGATTGGTTTAAATCTCTATAGCTAATTTCTTATAACCAGTTACCATTGACCATGCTTGGCATTCCTTAAATAATGTGATTGACACAGCCATTGAATAATAGCAATAAAGATAAATAATAATAATAATAATAATAATAATAATAATAATAATAATAATAATAATAATAAAGGTTCTCAGTGTATGAACAGAATGATTGACTTGTGTGACTGACGCTTTAGGTGCATGGTTTGCGCCCGGCTGATGCACAAAAAGAACACCATCAAAGACTGTGATAATAGAGATAATAATGATAATAATAATAATAATAATAATAATAATAATGAATATGGTAGAAGATTGTATTTAAGGTTGTTATATGTGGTGACTTTGTTTCCTGATAGTTGTGTTACATTATGTGAAGTTACAGGTGTACATCACAGCTGTGTTACATGTACATCAATGCGCTTGTTCAGAATGAGTGTGGGGAATAAAAGAACTAGAGCTGTTATGTTCAGGGTGGCTCGGTTTATTTAATAATTTTGTCCCTGGACTTCCAAGTTACATCAAAGATGAAATAGCAATATTTTTACAGACTCATAAAATGCCCCTTGTATGTCACAGTCTACTGCTTATTCTTGTCCTGTAGGTGCCAAGGAACTGGCGAATGTCTTTTCTATGAGGAGGTAGAGATGTTATGAGCAGGATGTAAGGATTTTACATCTCAATTTCTTGATAATATATTCTCTGCAGGATCTGATGCTAACTGTGTCTCAGATGATCCAGGTTTTCCAATGAGCCAGTTTTTAAAGCCTTTCAAACTTCATGTGAGCAGAAATGCTACCATGGTAGCTCAGCAGGTAAACAATGGGCACCATTTATACCATTGATCTCAGATGTCCCTTGAAATCATGCAAGTTGATAGTTTTTAGCCTGTGTAGCAAGTGTTTCTGCTTGAGTTAATGCACAAAAGCTGCCACTACTAGAGCAATAACTGAATCAGAAACGATTGCTCTGCAGGCTAGGCCTAGATTGTTTTAGTTGTTGCATATTAACCCAAGTCATGATGTATTTATTTTTTAGTGGCTTACATGTAGTTTTGATTCTAATTAGCTTAATGTTTGTATAGTATAGTTCCCCTATCGGTATGAATGTAGGCCTTATAATTATGGAAAACAAAAGGGCTAGATACTTACCAGTGAGGAAATTTGTCTTGATTGATTGTTTGTATGTGATGGTAACACAATAATGTTAGTATGATTAGCTCAGCCAGATAATAAACTACACTTCCAAATTTACTGAATTTAAATGAGAAATAATTAAATATGTCTACTTGATTAAAGTCAGTCGGTGAATGAGATATACAGCAAGGGAACTTTTAACAATGAATATGTGAATAAACTATTAAGTTTTCTTTTTCTGGATTTTCAACTTTTTGAATTATTCTTCTTTTGCTGCAAGACTTGTTTGTTTAATACAGTGAGCAGTCTTAAGCAGGCCATTGTTTCTCTTTCAGGCAGCAGATAGAATTTCTTCTCAATCAAAGGTACATTTTTTTTAAATTAAATTAATACTGTGGTTAAACAAAAGCACCTCTTGTGCTCACTTAATTTGTGCCAAAAGCTATTTTCTGAGTTAGAGTGAATGAAGTATTAAGTAAAAGAGAAGAAATTACATGTATAATATTGTTAACTCATTATTGCACATTGAATTGACTCATTTATGAGCCTTGCTCTCCATTCACAGAGTACCCACCCATACAGTGTTTGGGAGGTCATAGCTCAGATTGAGGTGGGGTGGGGTGGGGGGGCTGGCATTCCCTTATCTGACTTAAAAGGGTGTGTGATGTTGATCAGGGTATATGGTTTAGGATATTGATTCCTAAAACAGTGTCTCCAATTGCATTATTTAGCTTCTTAAATAGGGTGTCTTTTTGGACTGGAAGTGTGGAGAGGTGATGACCTGTATTCATTTGTGGTTCCAAGTATTTTTTACAAAAAAAAATTAATTCCATTATTTCATTTTGAAAAAAAAAAACAATTCTGTATGCAAAGCAAAATGAGTCAAGGACACAGAATAAGGCATCTTGTTTTAAACAGGGTAGGAAAATGAACAATTTTTGTCATAAGCAGGGTTAATTAGGGTTGAAGGCCTTGTTGGCACACCTCTACCTAGACTTCCCTTAAGTCCCCCCCCCCCCCGGTGGGATCATAGCTACAAGGCTTGAATCCAGTTGGAAGCTGAAGAATATTTTCTTGTCCTATACCTAGATACTATGATGGTTGCATTTCTCTCATGCAGATTTAGTGCCAGGATTTTCATATATGACTTTTGTTTCATTTTCTGGTCCTTAGGGTCCTCCTCCTAGTGTGCTGTTCAGAGCAATCTTACAGGTGAATAAAGTCTTCATTAATTTGTTTTTGGTTTGTCTTAAAATGTGAATCACTTTGGAATATTTACTGTAGTCTTGGTCGTACCTCCCCTGAAGCAGACACTAGATACCCATACTCTTAAATGAATGCTCTCTGGTTTCAATTAGTGTCTACTTACTGTATGCAGAAAAAAATTTGGTTAAACTACCTTAATACAGTAAGCATATAATTATTCAAACCAGCCAGCTGTGGATTAAAAATGCATGATGTATGCTGTCATACACGTCATCCTTAGTGTTTATTTATCAGAGGAAAATTTTACTTAATAAAAACCAGAGAAAAAAATTGGGCCATATACAGCTGTACACTGTACACTGTACCTGATAATGTAAAAGTTCATTAGGGTTCCATTTGATCTTTAAAGGTTATTTTAAAGGAAAAGTTTGGCTTGGATGGCAGGTTTGTAAGCTTCATATTGTACTTAAACACTTTTTTGGAGTACATGTTTACTAGATTAAATGTCATCTAGATTAAACAGTTAACAGAACTGTTCGACACATGAAAATAAGCACTCTTTCATCGTGCTATTATTATCATTATAAGCAGTATCATTGTCGTTATCATTTTTGTTGTCATCATCATCGTCATTATTAGATAACCCAATGGGCGGGATCGTTAGCGTGAGCAAAGTTTGGCAGAGGAGCTGCGAAGCCGTGCAGAGAATGCCCCGGGAGATTTTGCCACCAAAACTCTCACACGAAAAAAACAAAACAAAAAAAACCCCGCTAGCTAGCTACGTAGGCTACTATATTGTATAACTTTCCCTCCATGATTATACTATTTTCAGGGGATTGCATGTTGGTAAAGCTGGCTCAAAATGCAAGACCTTCAAGGAGTATGTTTATAAATGCTTGACCAAGCTTGGTTTGCAGGACCGCATTTGCGAGGTTTGAACTGCCTTTTGGATTGTTTGTTGTCACCTATATCATCTTTAACTTTTGCCAGTGTGATAGTAAATACCTTCCAGTGATGATTATGCCCCATATATTAATTTAGTGGGTTTTGATCATAACTCTGTAGATAATTAAAAATAATTGTCACATACAGTAACAAACAGTACTTGTACTCGTTTAATAAAGCATACACATTACTTATTACCGGTATTGCGCACTGTTTCACTCTCTTTGTCTGAATTTATAGTTGTCAGATGAAGAAGTAGAACTATATCACGAAAGATTTAAAAGTCAGGAAAAACGGCTGCACACTTTTCACCAGGTTAGTCTCTTGATATTTTATCTACCGCAGGACCAGCACGAGTTTCTCTTTCGAATACGAAAAAGGGAGTCTGTTCGTAGGTCAGCAACTAAATTAACCAGTTTGTGACAAACAACAGTTGTCACCTAGGATGTGTACTCTACGACAAAAGAATTTGGCCACTACAAATTCGCCCCGCCCAAGTAGGGAAATCTGGATTCCAGCACGACCAATCAGAAGCACCACCCAAATTTGGGTAGTGACGCGTCATCAGTAGAGGCTTGGTCATTTTACTGCAAACGACAAGCTGCGGTTTGTGGTTAACGGTTTCACGTTACCCGTGTACCCATATTTGGGACTTATGATTTGCGGGCGATACCTCGCGGCTGCCATGTTTGTTTTCATTCATCCACTTACTTCTATTTTAGCTGAGAAATTGTGTTCAAAATTACGTTTTTTTGGAATAGAATGCGATAATCAATAAGCAAAAGAGTTTTAAAAAGTTGTATTTCTTCTCAAACGTGGGATTGTGATGTTTTAGTGTCCAAAAAACCTTGTCGTAAATCACTTACCTCTGGAGCGCGGTCTACCCGTACAAACGTGGACCTCAAACCGCAAACCTGGCGGCAAGGCCCTGGTCACGTGACTTCTTGACGTTCGCGGTTCGCGGGAAATGCCGAAAAACCTCGATCTTAAAGTCTCTAGTATGTAATTTCTGTGCTCGTTTCTCAGACGTCATTTCGCGAGGAAACCAGCGGTGGCGTGGCAAATTGTTGGCTTTTTGGTCAGTCTATTGGTGGAGTGTTGTGTAACTGATTCCCCACCTTTTTCTGTTTGACAGCTGAGGGCGGCGATTGCCCCGTGTATTGAGAGTGTGTTTCTCCTGGACAGGTTGTGCTATTTACATGAAAAGGTATTTTTTACATCCATCTTCTAGATTCTCTGTAATGTAATGACATGACGTCTTTTTTTTATCAGATTTTGTTGTGTTTTTATGTGAACACAAATTTGGAAGTTATCTTCCTTCATTCATATTTTTTTGTTTTCCTTTATTATGCGTTTATTTTTCTGTCAGAATCACAACATTATAGCAGGAGGTATAAACGCTTATGGCTCCTGACTATAGCCAACATACTTTACGTTTTTTTCCTTTTACTTATCGTCTCTTGAAACGTTTTTCTCATCAGGGTTTCAAGTCAGCATCTATTGTCAGATTATTTGATCCTGTCAAGTCTCCAAGATGCTACGCAATCATTGCAACTAAGGAATAAAAAACCACAAGACTTGTGTCATGACGTTAAAAATCCATGATGGCTTTCGGTGTGCCAGTAGTAGTTTCGTGCCGTTGCTCATTATTGTATATAATGACGCAACAAAAAGGTTTGAAAAGACAAGGAATAATTTCCATTCCAATAAAAATACAAGGAAATGCCCTCCTTTTCGTGCTATTAAACAAGATCGGTTTTAGTTAGCTGATATGGAGTTCGTGCTGTGATGAATAACAAACCTGTGGCAGAAGAGTGGTGTGCGTTTGTGCGTTTTTTTTATTTCAACTTTTATAATTTACTTATGCCTGCTTTAATCGTTTCGCTTTGTAAATAACATTCCGTTTTGTAAACTTTGAAGTGATTTACTGTTTATTACATTAACTTACGCGTTGCGCTCGTTCCAGTGAAGCTATTATGTACTTCGGCGATGAATAACCCGACTATTATCCTGGAAAGTCTTTACAGAAGACACGGCTGCTTCAAAATATCTTCAGTGTGTTGGTACACTTTTTGTTTTGACTTGTATATAGAAAATGATGTGAAGGGAAACGAAAGTTGCTTCAAGTTAGCGCGAGGTTCGAGTTATTATCATGATTGCCATTATTATCCATTATTATTTTAAGCGAGGGTCCGAGTTACTGCGAGTCGACTGTACATTTCAATGGAAAATTTCAACACAGTTCGAGACCACAGAAAGCCCGTAATAAATTTTACTACGCCAGTCGATAAAGATTTCTAGGCAAGTTAATTACGAGACAGACACCAGTCTATCACGTCATTGACACAGCCCTGAAAACCTTTTGGTGTTTCTTTTTATTTGCGGACAGAAACCCTGTCCAGATTCTCTAGGAATGACGACTTAGCTGTTGTCTATTGAAACGTTCTTAGCTGTTTTCCATAATAAAAGAGAGGCGAACAAGATGGCTACAGAAGGCATTTGTCAAGTTGGGAGAGTTCCGCTGCTTCATGAAATCGATTCGCTTCAAAGCAATTTTTGTTTCACTCCATCCAAAGCTCTATCAAGAATTGAGTTACTTCAAAGACATACTGTATGCATTTAGTCAATTCTTCGTTCTACGTTCCCTAAAGCTTCTCCGCATATGAACACAGCAATGGAGTACACAGCGCAAGTAGACTACACTGAAAGTTGTTTCATATCTCCGTGATACCTAAAAATGAAGCTTTCGATTGCACCCTAGTAGACTGTAGACTGTAAGTTCGACGTCGCGAAATGAAGGCGATGGCTAATACAAACTTCAGCTTATATATTATGTTTAGTTAAGGTGGCTCGATATAGTTTTTCAAGGTCAATACCTCCCAAGTTTGGGCGTAAACTACGTCGCCATAAGGAAAGATTTAGACAAATTGACACTACAGTTGTATTAGATAAAGATGAAACTTTGTTGTTAAGATCAGGGTTGCAATGACATCGGAGTTGTCATAGCAACGAAATGATGCTATTACCTATTTTACTTGTAGCAGTATTTCTCGGCACTGGGAACTGTTCTTCCAAAATCGTTTACTGGAGCTTTTTCCTACAATAGCCGCCTCGATGTTCGTGAAGTTTAAGCGAAATCTGCAAGAGCGTTATCGAGATATTTTGGGAACAATATTTTATTGTTAGAAATACGGTAAAAAATGGACAATCTTGATGTTCGACTGTTATCTGTACTAAACGAAGCGCTTTTGACATGCAATTTCACCTCATAGTAGTTTCAACCTTTTAGAAACTTGTGTGAAAGATCATGGAGATACCTCCAACCGATTGCTAGCAAGAAGGATTTGATTAGTATGTATCAAGGCGCTCTTAGCGGTAATGTAAACATTTCGGTCTACTTAAACAAATTAGAAAATAATTTTTAAACCACTCGATGAATTTTTTAGAAAATTTAAGAACCTTGAGATTAACAGTAGTTTTATATGACCTCTTTGTTTCAAGATTATTGATGTATTGTAAGGCAGTAAAATAAGGGCTTGAATTCGCTAATATTTTGTCAGAAATTTTGTGTTTACAAGTGAGAGCCTTTCATTATTCAGGGATATTGTCTCCAAAATTCATATTTTCGTGCACAACAATGGCTAGCATTTTTGCAGATGTCAAGTGCATTGTTAGTTACTGCTGTTCACGTGAAAATGAAACTTTGAGACAATACCCCTGAATAATAAGAGGCTCTCGCTTGTAAACACAAAATTTCTGACAAAATATTAGCAAATTGTAGCCCTTATTTTACTACCTTACAATATATCAATAATCTTGAAACTAAGAGGTCATATAAAAGGACGGTCTATCTCAAGACTCTTAAATTTTTTAAAAAAATTATTCACTAATTTGTTAAAGTAGACCGAAATGTTTACATTACCGCTAAGAAGAGCGCCGCGATACATACCAATCAAATCCTTCTTTCTATCAATCGGCTGGAGGTATCTCCATGATCTTTCACACACGTTTTTATAAAGATTGAAACTGCTATGAGGTGAAATTGCATGTCAAAAGCGCTTCGTTTAGTACAGATAACAGTCGAACATCAAGATTGTCCATTTTTTTAACCGTATTTCTAACCATAAAAAATTCTTCCCAAAATATCTCGATAACGCTCTTACAGATTTCGCTCAAACTTTGCGAACATCGAGGCGGCTATTGTAGGAAAAAGCTCCAGTAAACGATTTTGGAACAACAGTTCCCAGTGCCGAGAAATACTGCTGCAAGTAAAATAGGTATTGGCGTCATTTCGTTGCTATGACAACTCCGATGTCATTGCAATCCCGATCATAACAAAATTTCATCTTTATCTACTACAACTGCGGTGTTAATTTTCCCAAATCTTTGTTTATGGCGACGTAGTTTACGCTCAAAAGTGGGAGGTAGTGACCCTCAAAAACTGTATCGAGCCACCTTAACAACGTCGCTCAAACCAGTTTTTTTTATTGAAACGAAAAGACTCTCCCGCGAAACAACTCCAATATGCAACGGAACAGCTTGCCGGGATGAGGAAGGAAAGAATACCCTGCTGAACAGCCGTTCATTTTTCGCGTTTTTCAGGCTAGCAAAGGCAAGCGTGCAGCGGGCAAGCAACGTCGCGAGGCGAGGAAAAAATGACGCCCGCACGAACAATGGCTATGTTGTTCATGTTTGACACTTCTGCACATACCCCCAATTGACCAACAAATTTTAAAAAAGTAACACACAAGGCAAAGGACACTCAGGCTAGTTACACCAAATAAACAATACTGACCACTTAAGTCGAAATTTATATTTTTATTTATTCATTCTGCTTTTTAGTTTAACATAATTCGTCAATACATGAATTATTTAGGTAAGGGAAATTTGGAAATGTTGAAAATTGTTTAAAAGATTAACAAATTAAATAAAAACGATTGTGTTCGAAAAACTAGCCAACATTTATTCCTGTCAGAACGAGGAGCAAACAGAAAAAAGGTAAAAAATATAGTGCCTCTTCGTGACGAAATGTTGTAATGACAGATATTTTTGAATAGCTACTTTAACCGATGTCTGGAAAAAAATGTTTTCTTTTATGTTTATGCCCTTTATCATCCCAATGAAATTTTGTTAATATCCCTTCATTTATCTAGAAGAGTTGCCTTTGTTCAATTTTTTTTATAAACTCACCCAATATACCTTAAATACGAAATGACTGTGTCAAAGGAATTCCTTAATATCCCTCCCCTGGGGAAGGGGGGGGGGGGAGGATTGGGGGCGTCCTCGAAAGTCCCCTGTTTTATGTTTGCCATGTTGACATTTAAGACCAAGGTTCTACGTAGTAGGATAAAACTATCTGTTAATAATATGGATTGTGAGCTCGGACCCACAACTCTAATGTTTATGTTCTGCTGCGAAAATTTCCCTTCGGGCCTGTAAAGGCACCGGGGGCTTTCGAGAGACGGTCCCACTTCAAAGGATACAAAACACTTTACCCACATCAAAATGGAGAATAACAATAAAGACGTGAAGATGCTTTTTTAAGTTAATGTTTTTAACAAAATCGCTGTACGTTGCCCATAAATATTGCCTTTTGTTTAGCGAAAACCCTTACATTCCCCGATTGGCCCAATCGAAACGATTAACGTCACACGTACACAGGGCCGCCTGCAAACTTAGTTTGACGGGAGATACGAATCTATGACGTTGGTGAAAGACGTCCGCAGACGTCCGTCGTACATATCAGTGATATGGCGACTTATACGACTTAGTGCATTTAAAGTAGAATTAATAGGATTCTTTTTACTATCTCCAATGTAAGCTAACGGTTCTCGTGTCCTCCACGAGGGCGTTTTCACTGATCATGGTATTACGGCGTTGCACACCACTTATTGCCGCAGATCAATATTCCACCGTGATGAGATTTACACCCTGAGACAAACGCTAGCTCTCCTCATTCCAGCATTCACTCTAACTCGCAGAGTCACCATTAGAGTTCTCTACGGCATTACCAGAATCCATTGCAGCCAGAATCTTGGAGACTTGGGCCCGTTTTGCAGCAGTCATTTGCTGGGTAATATGTACAATAGAGTCCATGGCAACCTCAGGATTTTCCTGGACAAGTCTGCATTGGATAAAACGGTAACAACCTCTTAGTTACTAATCCAATAAGTCTAACACAGTGAGTAAAGTATAACTAACTATAGCTAGAATAAAACTAAGCCTTTTAAGAAGTAGGTCAAAGTTCAACACATTCTTGAGTAAATAACGGTTCACCCCAGATATATTTTTCGACTGCTGTAAGCGGACACTTTCATGGTTCCAATGACAGACGAATACAACAACCTCGCTTATCTGAACACTTCTAGGTAGACACTTCAAGATTGAACCCAATGGTGTGTGTCCACGTACTGTTAAAAAACAAATTTATTTCCAATAACAAAGGTGTTTTCTTTTCATTCGCGTAGAGATAACATTTTCATCATGATCATCACATGATTTTCAAATTTCGCTTAAATCAATGAACAGACGAAATAAATAGACCAAAGGACAAAGAAATTACCACCATCGGCCAGATCCTATAACCAGAAGTGTCCATTTATTACAGGTCTTCAACAGGAGACATGTACGGCCACTTTATTCATCTAATACATCCCCGCGTTTGCTTATTGAAGTACATATTTTTACACTCAACATGGGAGCACGACGTGCGGACTATTGGTACTATCTAGTGATGTCAAAAGAAGCATCTATGGGGCCTTCACATATAGTCTCCACTTTGTCTGACACTTACGTTTTAACCTGTCTAAGGACCCAGTCTCTCCTGATCCACTTCACATTCTCGTCAATAACAGAGTGCTCTTCTTTCAACTCTTTCTCCAGCCACTCTACGACTGCCTTGTTGTCATTCCAAAGGTAGGACTTGGACAAAAGAGACAGAAATCAGTTTAAATTCCTCATTCGGTTATCAAAACCTAACACCGCCTTGCCAGTAAAGCCTGTAAACACTTGTCTAAATGCCCTTGTTTTATTGTGCGCACCAACAGCTAATGTATTACCTTTAAACTCTTCAAAAGAAATAGCCAGAAATACTATTGCAAGCTTTGCCAAGCCATCACAATTTGTCGCGCTTATTCCGATATAGCGTATTATCCCATTTAAAATACCTTGGTATTTCCATATCCTTCCAAGAACAGTCTTTCCAGCATAGAACACAGCTGAGCACTTGAAATATCTCTGGAACACAAGAAACAGTTTAGTTAATGTTATCTTGGCGATAATAGTCGATCTGTCTCGCAGAAAACATTAACTCAACAAGAAGTTGTACTAGGTGATTCTACCCTCATATGTGATCAAAATCCTTTTAGTAGTACACACCGTATATGCCTATCTCTCGTTCTTTACAACCAGGGAATCCTATCACTTTAGGGAGGTAAACTTTGAAACTGATGACGTTATGGTTATTGCCTCTGTCCTGTGGATAAACTACCTGGAAGCACATCAACTGGTGTTGGGCCACGACAACACTGGCGTAAAATTTTCCCTCCTAAACCAAGAAGTCTCATGGGAAGGAAACCAGAATAAAACACCCGGCCTATACTACTTTACACGATAGTCTGCAGACTAAGAACACCCTGATAAGCCCTTCTAATAGGTATTTCTGTCGCACAGTGCAATCGTGCCGCAAACGTCGAAGAGAGAAATAGATGACCTATTGCTGGTTTGCACGTGACATCACGGCAACTATGCTGGTGAGGAAGAATAAAAACATTTCTCTCCTCTGGGAAATAAACTCTATTTTCACGTAAATTCTTCGAGAAAAAATTCTCTTGTATTGACCACCAACATGGTTGTCTTGTCACGTGGTTGGGAACCAAGAATTTCCTGTTGTTCGGGACGGGAAAAGAGCTTACCATTTACTCCGGTAAGGAGCTGTGCGACAATAGAAACCGTGGAAACATCCTCGTGTATTCATAAGGACGATGATGATAATACATATATTTAAAAACTGAATCACTGGATCATGCAATTCTAGAGCTTTGATTGGCTTAGCCATTTAATATGGTATATGAGCCATTGTACCATGCTCTCCAAATATGGTAAGTGTACGCGTCTGCTCAAAATTAAAAACAAGCTGAAAATCGGTTGTATTTACAAATAAAGTCGCGAAGAATTCTCGACATTTTGTGGGCGTTTTTAATAACACAATTATTTCATTCTCGCTTCTTGGATATGAGATGATTATAGCCAACTCGGCGCTACGCGCCTCGTTGGTTATCTACCATCTCATAGCCAACGCGCAATCGTGGAATAATTGTTAACTATACACCTCTACTAAAGAGATCTTAGCAGGGTATCAATGAAAGTATTCTTACGGATTAGCTTCCCTGATCTTGTTCTTTGCATCTCTCGTCATTAAAATCCGCCTCAAACGCCAATAAAAGAACTGACGCGACTCCTTCCATTTGAGTACCTCCTAAAAACGATGCAATGAACAAACGTACAAGGTGTCTTTCAGCATAAAAACTCAAACGAGTTTCAGCTGCTATTTAATGAAAACCAACAAAAACGTGTAACAGCAGATACTCACAGAAATAACTCCTTTCTCCTGCATACGTCCTGGCGTATCATGGAGGTCTGCAAACTCTACCGACACCTGGAAGAAACGGTTAAAATTCGTACAGAGAAAAAAACATTTGCTATGTACGATCCGCGTGCAATTTTTTAAGAGTTCTGGAAACCGATATTTGTCAACAAAAAGGCTTTGAATACCTAAAGATGTAGAAATTGTGGTAAAAAAAAACCACTTAACGAAAAAACAAAAACTAGCTAAAAGGGTAGCAAAGAAACCGAACTCCAAACACACGCATCTTACGTGATTATAAATTAGTAGTATTTTTATAGTATATTCTGAAATTAGTCTCGTAAATTTTTAGCTCACCAATTCAGTATTGATTTTACTGCAATAAGTTTTAATAAACTTTTCAAAAAAAATTGTCTGGCCCACTTATAAAAATCCGAACTATTTCTGCAAACAGGACTAAGGCCTACCATTCAGAGCCCGGAAAGGTGCAGAAAACGTTGGATTACCTGTTGATAAATGGGCGAAAGTTGCTCCTGTCGTTCCTTCTGCTGTCTTTCTAGGGTTTTGCGTTCTTTTACGGGCAATTCTAAAGAAAACGACAATTCATAAGTCAAATAAGGGACAGATTGAACGAGGTCCCAAAAGTCCAGAGTTATGAGAGCTAGGAAAATGGTGCTTCTAATCAAGAGCATTGGGAAAACGTTTAAGGGAAAGTTAAATTCGACTACAATCTATTAGGCTAAGGAAACCAAAAGGCAAAAATTCTATCTTGACTGTTGATCAAGTTAAATGTGAAACAATTTAAGACTAAGAATCTGACTTTCTCTAGGAAGAAGCGTTTTTCAGAGACTTAATCAAATGAGCAACAAGACAAAAGTTGTTGACATCATTATCAAAACGAACATGTTCAGTACCTGATGACGCTAGAGCCTTTGCAATTTCCTGGCACTTGCTATCCAGTCTATGCATGGCTTTCACCAGATCCTTACGACGGAACTTGATTTCCACTGTACCAGCAGGTTCAAGGACTCCACCCCTAAGAAATAAACACCAGATGTAGTAAGATTACAAATCAAACCTTTGGGTTCGTCTTCTGTTCTTCTAGTGGCCTAAACAAATTTTTTGGTTGGTGTAATCCGTGCAAAGCAGCTCCCTTATTGTAAGATCTCTATAGGGACTAGTTCGTCTTTCAAACATAAATTTTGTCAGTTTTTCTGCGTACATTTACGAGACCATTAGACGAAGAGGCTGAGCGGGTAAGACAGGTCGAGCCGTCGAGAAATGAGACGCTTGTCCCTACCTACTCTCCTGGTCAGCGTACATCTCCATGGTATCAGGGTTGATAGTCGGGTCCACTACAACCCAGGCCCCTCCTCTTAGCTCACCATTTGGGGGAATGTAAATGAACACAGGTTGTTCATATTCTCTCAAAGCATCAACAATGTACGCGCCATACTTCAAAACGCTTTCGTACATGTCTTTCATTCCTGATAGTGGAACAAAAGTTATTTCGTTAATTATCGAGTTATAACAAGGCAGCAAGAGAAATGGGGTGACAAAAGCAGAGGTAGAGGGTTTCCAAGTTTTTTTCTAACAGTTTCAATATTAAGATTGTAAATTCCTCTTGGGGAAGACACTCGGACGTCTTTGAAAGCTGTGAAGATACCCTGCACCGAGCCCTAAACCGCTGATACTTAGCTTCCACGCGCAGGCTTGGGAATTTTCTATTGTGTATCCCTACTTAGTACTTAAATGTTAGCACAGTATCCATGATTAGTAAAGAATTCTACTCACCTCCCGAAAAGCCTCTCCAGTTTGCAAAGATCATCAGTGGCAGCTGCTCTTTGTTGAAATCATTGATGGCTTGAGCCGTTTTAAAAGCGGAGTCTGGGTACCATACTTGTCCTGCTTGCGTGATTATCTACAACAAACGCAGAGCAAGTTATATATGTACTAGCAACAAGGCCTTTTTAGGAATAACATGAAGAAATCATAATTTCCTACCTTGGTATCAGACTCAGGGTTTCCCGGATCAGCGGGAATAACAACTTCAACCGCTCTGGTTTCCACAGCAATCACTCCCATTGGAATACCACCCAGTCTTAAACAACAAGAAACAAGCAAACATATGACAAAAAAAATTAAGTAAAACACAAGAGGTGTACTATCGTTTCGAAAACTCCTGAGTTAGAAGAAGAAAAAGCGACTACGAAGGAATTCTATTCTCATTTAATTTCATCGGGATCTGACACTTTTTCTTTCTGTAAAGTTTCACTAAACCGGTCCCTACCTTGCTCGTCCACACACAACTGTCTTCGCCCATCCATCCAATGTCTCAACAAAAGAACCGCGGTCGAAAAAGCCGCTCAGCCACACACCTTTGTTCTCTGCAAAGAAAAACAACTCACGCAGTCCATGGCGATCTTAGCACTAATCACTACATAATGAATCAACTGCTGTGGAGTCATAACTCAAGCTATAATGATGAAAATCTAATTAGAAGTCCTTACCAGGATGTAGGGCCCCGCAGATGAAATGTCGGGGATCGTGCGGCGCTTTTGGAGGAACAAACTCCACTTCCCGGTCAACAGGATCTCTGGATTCAATGATTGGCAGAGGACCGTTTCTGCACTGCAAAAGAGATAGAAGCACGACTTACAAGCATAGTATCCAAACATAAACAAAGAATTCAAATTTGTGAGATAACATTTGCACATTCCTTAGTTTTTAAGGTGATTTGACACTTTTAGAAAGTTTGCTTTGATGCTTATTTCATGTTTGTTTAAGGCGGGCCTCACAGTTTTATAGTCTTTACAGTATTTCAGTCTTACAGGTTGTGCCGCACTTATCTCGGGAAACTATGAACAAAATCGTTGTAGCCTGTTACCTATTGGCAGTAACAGCGATGAACAACAATTTGGCACGTAACGTAAACCTCCCGTAAATCAGATTACCTTAAAACACACTCTATACTGCTGCGCGTCATAATTAATCTACCTTATTAAATAATCACTTCAGTATTTTCGTGCCTAACTTGCACCAACTGCTGTTTTCTTGGTGGAACACATGCAATAGATGCGTTCCATCACTTCTCAAACCTCATAGTTCTTACCTTTGGAACGTACGACAGCCACTGCATTATAGCGCAAATTCCTCCGAAATCATCCGGGACTACCATGTGCGTCACACCTAAAATAATGACCACCATTAAAGTGTCATGAATACTGGGATGGGAAAACCTTAATGTTTGACATTTACTTTGAATTCGTTGTTTCAGTTAATGGATCTTATTTAGCCAAGAAAACATCATTGGACGTTTTGTCTATCGTAATACGAAAAGGAATTAGTAAATGGTTCGGTTTCGAGGTACTTTTTCAATTAGTAACACGGGCGATTCGGAAAGAACATCCGACTTCACCCTACAGGAGAAAAACCTAGGACCTTCTGGTTTTTAGTCTAGATTGCTCTACCGCAGAATTACAAGAGACCCATGGGAATTGAGGCCATTATGAATAGGTTCACGTGAAATATAGTTACACCTCCATCAAGCAGCCACCCTCGGGGTACCGGCAAGTGGCAGCTTAATGGAGGTTGGCCTCTCAATAGAAGTTCGTCATATATTAGCATAATCTTTAGCAGAAACACCACTTTATTTTGAAACAAAAGGGCGACCGTAGAAGCACTACTGGTCCACAATCGGTTGTCACCCTCTAACTCACACTTTATTTTCCTTTACAATAGAGCGATTTTCGTATGACCTTGAAATGAAAACGCGCGAACAAAACAGAAACAACAAACGAACGGAAATAGAGCGATTTGATTGGTTTATCGAACGGATACAAACGTGCGTGGCTTTTGGTTGGTTAAGCGAAGGCTCGCGTAAAAAAACGTTATGCCCGAGAACTTTCTAGAAATCAATGGATCCTTCGCTTTGACGTCATACTGCAACACGATTGGCCAATCGAACAATGCCTTCTCCATATTAGGGTTTTCTTTGGCGCGAAAACGAAGAGTCCATGTTTTGATCTTTTCATCCATTGGCTTATGAAACAGATGACAAACACTTACCGGAACCATTTTTCAAGGTCATACGAAAATCGCTCTATTCTCAAAATGAAGCCAAACCAAGTGTATCAAGTGCTTGATGACCGCTTAGGTGACAACAATGGGAGAACTCTCGTTGGGACAGCTAAAAGGTGGCCGCGGCCGCTTAATAGAGGTTTGATTTTCCATTCTTTTCTACAGTTATTTTAGGACTTTGAATCTGGCCGCTTAATGAAGGTTCAACAGTATACTGAATACTGCTATGGCTAGTTTTGACTTAACACTCAAACGCAAAATGTTCTTAGTTTAGTTCGTTATTGTACCATTATTGTGCATAATCTGCGGTCCGCCCAGCTGAAGGTTTGATGTGTACACTTGTCGACCAAGAACCTAAGCTCAAAAAGACGCGCAATAATTAGACTAATAATCAGCTCAGTTCAACAAACACACATTTTACAAGCTTGAAATAAATAGTCGTGGCTATATCATAGCATAACTTTATTACCCTCTGGTTGACAAGAGCTACTTGTGGAAAGCTATTTTCTCGATAGGGTATTACTACTAAACCAAAGGGGTTGAAAGGGCCGGAATGAACGAGTGTTAGTGCGAGTCTAAGGAAGGTGTTACGGTTCCTTTGGAAGGTCGTAGGGTCATCGCCACTCATACCTACGCATATTGACACCATTATGGCCAGCCCTACCATGACCTGACTTTTCTGGGGGCCTTGTTTAGTCATCTATTTTAACTTTCACCTGGAACGGCGAGACTTAAAGTAGGACAACAGCCACTCAGATTTAAGCCTAAACTTATCAATGCTTCCTCTATCTACAAGCAAAACAGCACGATGTTAGGTTCATTCACCTTGTTGAGAGCCCCTGCTCCAGTAAGAATCAAATGCGCATTCTCAACTTGGATAACCCTCTGACCCAAGCGAACCAGGTACGAACCAATACCCACTGCTCGACACGTCACCTGTAAGTACAAACCAAAGGGTAATTTCTCAATTGAAGTTTTCACTGATAACTCCCAGATGAGAAGTTACCTACTAAACGGCAAGAAATGCTCTTAGAGCCTACGAACGGCTTTAGAATCTGCTAGAGCTAATGGGTTCTCCTCAAAGGAGCTATCCAGGTGATCTGTGACGTCACTGCGGGGGCCTGGGGAGAGAAATTTTAATGCCGTATCCCATAAACCAAAGCTGACGGGAACAGATTGAATTGAATTGAATTGGTGCGCGCGTTGGTTTATGGGATACGGCATTAAAATTTCTTTCCCCAGGCCCCCGCAATGACGTCACAGATCACCTGTATGTGACGAGGATATTAGTGTTTTAGGTAAATTCTGTTCTGAAGTCATTACTTATTGCCTTTACACATGTACAAAATGCTCCTGCAGAGTCATGAAGAAGATATCAAACAGGTAGCACTAACAATACTACTTTTTGGTGATTTTTGCAGGCACAGCGTTAAAGTTGGCCCAATTTTTTCAAGCTTCAACCCATGTCCATCTTTGTCTTCCGAGGCAACAGACAAAAGTGGAAAGTTATTTTTTGAAATTCAATTCATGGAAAAACACGTTTTAGCTTTTTACAAAGATAACAAAGAGCGTGAAAGGTACAAAAGAAAGTACAAAAGCTGTTAAGAATTACAGTTGACTTGTTCTGATTAAACTGTGTTTAAAGTGACAAGAGTTATATTGAATTTAAAATAATGTATAGTTTACTAACAAGACTAATTGTGACAATGTCGTCATAAGCTGCAGACATTTCTCCTGCAATCATTCCAGAACCTTTCAGATTTTCCACTCCAATACCATCATCGCGACCTTGAAGAACAAGCATTACGCACCAAATCAGAGAAGAAGCACAACTTTTATTTTGTTGAAACTAAACTATAAGAAGTACGAGAGTGGAATCAGCCCCCAGCGGAGGTAGTGTTGTCTCCATCGTTAGCTGTGTTCAATCAGAAAATGACTACTTTTATGAACTACAATCCAAACTAGCCTAGTCAATATATATGTATTTCTTTTCTTTTCTTTTCTTTAACAGTTAGTGTGATGCCTCACTGGCTTAACTACCTTAAATTTAAGTTAGAAAAAAAGCTGTCACCTCATTTACAAAACTGTAAGAAACACAAGGGTACTGTAAGGTTACAATTCACTCACCGATGATATCGGTGACTTTGTATCTTGACTCGCCGTCGTCTTCAATCAGTTCTGCGTGCATGGAGTTAGAGGCACTTAACTGGAAGAAACAGGACACAAATGAAGCACAAAGGCAAGCACTGCAGCAGAAAAAGGCTGATTGCCTGAAGATGGGCGCGCAATAGTTTCAGTGGCTGATACCTGCTGCTAGAAAGATCTTAAGAATCACTCTCACCTTTTTGAAGTCACTGGGAGTAACGTACAGATACTTGAAACCCTGCAATAGAAAATGTTAAGGGAACATTAAAACCGATTCACTCACAGAATCGTCTCAAGAGCTGACGTTTTATAGAAATCATTTACAGCGTTTCACTGAAATACACCATTCATGTTTAGCTTATGACTGCTACGAATTTGTTGAATTACACATCTGCCATGTCCTAAAAGACAAGAGACCTAGTTACGGTTTACAACTCCTTCAAATACTACGAACGTATAGGGCTTCATATTAAAAAAATACACTTTGTATTACAAGTGTATTACCGGGGTGTCAGTGGAACAATCGTCCAGTTCTTAGGTCGGTTGACTTACCAACCAGAGGTCCTCTCTGACCAGTATATGCATTTGCAACGAAGTTGCGGATAGGCCCACGCTCAAATTCGCGACAACGAAGATAATAAGTCACTTGGCCAGCTACCCAGTAGATGTGACGTGTATGTGGCTCTATTCCTTTCACAGGGTCCAAATAAGCACTTCCCAGCATATATACTGATACTACTATCGTTCTCATTTTTGTACTGTGACATAATGCTTGAATTCTTAACAAAGAAAATCAGTGAACTACTACTTCTCGGACCTTCTCTGGAGTAAGAGGATCATTCCAGGCCACTTTAAAGTGATGCTTCACCTCCTCAGCCAGACCAATACGAGCTCCACTGTTGGCTGAGAGGTACAGAAATGGAAGACCTTGACATCTCGCTAGTTCAGAAGCTCTCTGAAATTACAACGATATGAGCAACTTCTGTCCAAAGAAAATATGAAACTCAAACGTAAGTTAATTATGTTTGTTTGTCATGCTGAGTCTGACAATAAAAAGCGTTGATGAAGAGATGATGATGATGACGTGGACGATAGCGAAAAGATAGTAATGATGATATGATGATGGTAGGATTATGATGGCAGTGGTGGTGGTGGTGAATGTAGTGCTGGAGATTACAATGGTGTTGAAACAAATAATGCAAGCGCCATCAGTATTTGAGAGGTTACCTCCGCACGAATGTTCGACTGACTTTCAAAAAGGTATGAGATGAGTATTTTAGAAAACTTGACTCTTTCTTTGCCCATCCTTGTGAAAGACTGTTGTGTCCTTCTTCAGGAATAAAAGCGGCTCCCAAAAATAGATTTACAACTTTCATTTTGAAGCTCAAAATACGCTTTAACATTGGATATCGTTGTTGGCTTTCAACCAATGCGGGCCACTGACTGTTAAAGTTGTGAATATGGATATGGGAACCATCTGCTCACTCGTTAGAAAACGTTGAATGATCTTTAAGCAGAGCCAGTTAGACCGCTCCCACACTCTTAAGAATAAAGGCAGCAACTCGAGGTTCGGGTGACAAAATATAGTGATTTGTATAAAACTGTGCCACCCAAGACTGTCCTCGTATCATTGGGTGTGCTCACTGAAGCGAAATGCGAGGGGCAAGCTGAAATGAAAACGCTCAAATAGGGACCTAAAAGAACGCTGATTTCAAGAAAGTCGCGCTCATCATGACCCTGTTTGCAAAGAAGGTCTTCGCGAAGAAAGACAGCCAACAAATAGTTCCCAAACGTCTTCGACTAAGCAAGAATTTGTAATGCTGCAAGTCTGTGAATAAAGTAAAACATGTAACCGATCAAGCAAGAAGCACATTTGTCAGGTGGCAATTGGTCTATGGCACTTCGCGTGGGCGTTAGCATAAAAGATCAAACATATATAAAGAGTACCTTGAACAGCATATCTTCTTGTGGTGCAAATGAGCCAATCATAACAGTAATGTCATTAGCTACCACAATGATCTAAAGAAGCGAAGGAAAACAAACGACGTCAATCTAGCCTACGTGTCAGGCTCAAAAAAGGGGAAGTGGGGGGAGGGAGAAAAAAGCGAAGGAGAAAAGGGAGACGAAGTCCGATTTTCTCTCTCCACGATCGGTACAGAAAGATAGGGAAAGAAACAGCAGACAACAAATCAAAACAGATTGGATATTTTGCACTTGAATGTAACATTTGGTGTTTGTCCAAGTTAAAACTGATGTCACGCTTACCTGTCGTCCTTTTGGGCATTCCGGTGTCACGCAGTCCATTTTCCACGCTATCATGCCAATCTAAATAAACCAGAAAGAGACGTCGTATGCAAACAGAAGCGTTGTATGCTTAAGTGTCTCAGGCAAACGACAAATAGGGAGGAAAGTGACTCAACATAAAGCCCGACGTTTTCAGATTTAATATTAGAGAACTTATGCAACACGACGGGAGAAGAACGAAGACGGCAAACCTTGTGTGGCAAGCGTGACAATAATTTTGTCTGAAATAACTTTTCGTCAAACTTAATTTTCCTTTAAACGGATTTTTTTGTAAAGACTAGAAAACATTAATTTTAAATGAAGATCACGGCAAAACACGCAAGTAATAGCCGTGTCACGTTTGCCACACAAAAGCGTGTTGCCGTCCTTTTCTTCCTGCCGTCCTGTTGCGTAATCTCACTATTCTTATTATGTGGTGAAAATCGTTCAAAAAATTCAGGGCCCAGTTGTTCAAAGCTGGTATAAGATAACCCAGGGTTAGTGCGAAATTAAAACTCTATAAAAGTAAATTAAGTCTATATCGTTTTGTCTAAAACGGAATGTTAGGATGCTCCAAAGAGAATGGATAAAAAGAAAAAATAAACCCGGATTTCGGCTTCGAACAACTTGGCCCAAATTATCGTTTGTACACACCTTGGAAAGTCAATTATACACTCCCCTCGTTGCTCAAAGCGTCATTTTGTAAACAGGCGGGTGCCACCTTTATAACTTAGTACCTTTTCGACAAAAACTTGGGGGAGTTCATCACTTGAGAAACGGAAAGGAAACTGGGCCGAGTTAACTTTCGCACAGACTTCTGGGACTGTTAATGGGGACGGGGGAAAAATTGGCCTATAGCTGACCAGCGCGTCTTTGCGAAAGTTAAGTTGGCCCAGTTTCCTTCTCGTTTCTAGAGGGGTCATGTGATGTGTTATTGTTTTCTGCGACCAATGAGAAAACACCATACGAGCAGCTCCTACTGTAACATTACTGTTTTAAAGTGGCAAATTGTTCTTTGCAAACTTAGGAGAAGTACATGCCGATACTTACAGTGTTCTCTCCATGAAGTCGGTTCATTGGCATCAGTTGATCATTCTCATCCAAAACATACTCTGTCACTTTAAGCTGAAATTGAAAACAAACAAATAAAAATTTGCCTTCAGAAGCATTTCGTAAAAATTCAATTAAGAGTGCTTAATCAACACCAACAATCTTTCTACATTCTGCCTTCAAGACGGTTTTTGATGCTTATCCATCGGAATTAGCCTGTATGCTGCTGTTTGACGCGGGGGCACGATTACAACAATTAACAATATTTTGCATAAAGCGTGAGACAAAGTGAACAACTAAATAACTCAGTACAACCGAGGAAAACAAACAGTAATATAAATTAATTACACTAGAAAAATAAGATTTCACCGGATTTCACCGAAATTATTTAAGCAGTAACAGAGACTAAATCAGACAATGATGAAAGGTTGTATAAGAAACGTTACCAAGACCAAGCCAACAGAAAACAGAAAACATCTTAGTTTAACTAAGGTTTGGGTGATGTGGAAAAACAGTGAAGATCAAGCTTACAACATCTTTGGACTGATTAAATTTTTCTTTGTGTTCGGCGCTCCATTGCTTCCATTGCTTCAGAATGGCCTGAAAAATAAAAATAAAAGTAAACAACAACAGACACATTAAGAACCCTTCTAAAAGAAACTTCAGTACGTCCGTGTAACAAATCGAGGTACAATACTATGTAAAAATAAACTAGCTGTATACATCACATGCAAGCCGCTAGTACAATTATTATTTTTTTCATATTATCACTGTGTTGTACACGGTAACGTTAGTCGGTACAAACAAGTGTTGTGGTTCAGTTGTATACTTGTTTGAACTTTGTTTAAAGCACGACACTAAAACATCTGTCACAGGCAATAAGTATATTCAGGTTAAAACCAGACCTGCAGGGGCACCCAACGTCAATTTTCAGAAAATATCTGTTCGGAAGACGATTTGAGATCTAGAATTTTCGAAACATTTGTTGTAAAATTTCTTGCTTGCCTGCCGCTCCTAGGATTTTCGAACATCTAAAAAATGGTATAATTGCCCATTTTTAACGGATTTTTACCCTAAAAATGGCCACCTAGAATTTTCGGGAGCCTTTTTCTGGCTGAAATTTTCGAAAAGGTAAATTTTGATCCCTATAATTTTCGGATCACTAGACTTTCAGCTAGGAAATCCGAACAGATGACCAGTTTTTAGGGGATAAAAATATGCCTATATCTACCGTTTAAATACTAAAATACGTTTAACAATGCTTTGTTAAGTGGTTTTGAACTATATCCTCGTTGGGTGCCCCTGGACCTGTAAGACATCCCTTGAACAGCTTTCTTTCTTAGTAGCAATCTTTACCATCCAATTTTAAACAAAACAAAGTTTTTCTTTAAACCACTCACCTGTTTAAAGAGCTCAGGAAAATCGTACACGTAGGTAGTGCCAAGAGATTGAGCTGCAAAGCGTTTTAGCTAAAAGACAAAATTCACGATTATTTATCAATATACGCGGCCAAATTGAAAACCGCCCTCTTGAAAACACGCGCTTTGCGGGCCGCAAATGACTCCTACCGGGCCGTTAATGTATTAACGGCCCTGCAGCTGATTGGTTCTCGGTTCATCATCGGATGAATATTAACCAATCAGGTTAATAATAATAAAAATGTAAATAATAATAATAATAATAATAATAATAATAATAATAATAATAATAACCATCAAATATGCAAAGAGAATCAAACAAATGGCACGAAATAAGACCCAAGAAAAATTAACAAAGCAGTGGGAGGACAAAGCCCTACATGGAAGATACCCAAAGAGAATAAAGGAAGCAGATGTTGACCACCACAAAACCAACCAGTGGCTCAAAAGCAGTGGACTGAAGGCAGAAACGGAAGGATTCATAGTCGCAGCCCAAGACTAAAGCCTAGCTACCAGATCATACCACGCCAACATTATCAAAGACGGTACTAGCCCCCTATGCAGGATGTGTAACAAATATGACGAAACAATCGACCATATCGTGTCTGGGTGTCCTGAACTTGCGAAAACAGAATATACTCACAGACACGATAAAGCAGCCGCGTATATACACTGGAAAGTCTGTCACAACTATAATATCAAGACATCAGAAAAGTGGTATGACCATGAGCCACAAACAGTTACAGAAAACGAGGATGTCACAATATTATGGGACATGCCAATACACACAGACAGGAAAATAACAGCCAACAGACCCGATATAGTGATCAAAGACCACAAAACGAAAACCTGTAAATTCATTGACATGGCAGTACCATCGGACAGAAACACATCCGTGAAAGTTAATGAAAAACTATCCAAATATAAGGACTTGGAAATTGAAACAAGCCGAATGTGGGGCATGAGAACGGAAACGATACCAGTTATTATTGGAGCACTTGGAGCTATCAAAAAGGGACTAGAAGCTTATCTTGGAAGAATCCCCGGCCAATTAAGCATCAGTGAACTACAAAAGATAACCTTGCTAGGTACAGCACACATTCTGAGGAGGGTGTTATCAATCTAAAAACTGGCTATCCCCTAGTGCCCCAGGATCATGGTTTGATCCCGGCCCTAGAGACTCTAAGCAAACATTATGTGAGGACAATAATAATAATAATAATAATAATAATAATAATGTAAACTGTCTGTTTGCTAATCATTGTTACCAATCTTTTTAAAACTAGATTATATTTGACATTTCATTGTAAACAAAAAGGAATTTTATTTGGCTCTTGTTTAGCTGTTCGTATTGTAGCAACAACTTTCCATACCATAGTTTCATGCTACATCTCTGTTAAACATTTCTTTCTTATTAAATGAGTTTGTACGATTTGGCCTTGTGTATTGATAATAATGATGATCGCATGACTTTTGTCGGTCATATAGTTTATTTGTGTCCCTCGTAGCATCATTTGCGCCCTTGCGCTTCGCGCTCGGGCGCAAATGATGCTACTCGGGCCACAAATAACCTATATGCCCTCCAAAAGTCATGTGATTGTCCTATTAATCATATTAATGAAATGACTCAAATTTTTGCGCTGCGCAAGGAGGCTAAATACGGACCTGACGGGTCAACTTAACTCCCAAAAATAGTAAACAAATCTGATAATAATAAACTGTCACATCGACGTGATCATGAGCGGAGTCTTTTAGTACACAACCTTTAAGGGCTTACGGTCATCTCGCCACCAACGAAATCGCCAAATCGTCATCAAGCTTATTCGAATAAAGTCGACCCAAATACAAATACGTCGATCCTTATTGACGATCCTTGCGTCGAACGTTGTTAATGCACATACTAATAATACATGTATAAGTTCTGTTAAGGTAAACTTTGACATTTGAGAGATTAAAAAACTGGCAGAAACGTTTCACAACCACTAGTCATTTCTTTGAAATATGAAAATAAAGTAAGGGTTAAGACATTTCCGTTCATGAAGGTTCAAAACAATGCTAAGCTAAGTTCTATTCTTGGTGGCGATTTCGTTGGTGGCGAGATGGTTTGATCGCAAGATGACCAGATACCCATTTAATTTCCCTCCACTACTGTAAACTTCAAAAATAAATGCAACGCGGTGTAGCGATGGATTCCTCAAAAATAAAAAAACCGGGGGAGTCAAAGATAAAGGTCCTGTAAACATCCTACGAGTGTGTTTCAATGTTTCTCAAAAGGAAAGAGTTTACGACAACGATAGCTTGTTTCGCTTTGTTAGCAAAAACCACTGGTTTTTCATTTTTCATATCCGGTATTTAACAGTTTCTCTTTGTTAAATACAACAATTAAAAAGTATTTGAACACAATTCTTGAACATGAATACCTGTAAATGATCTTTTGTGACGTATGGCGTGTTGACTGGAAGTCCATGGTGAGGCCCCTGTTTCTGGCCATAGGACTCAAACACCATCTGTTAAAAATTAAAAAAAGGACCTCGCGAAAGAGCGTTTTCACTCACGTGACCAGCATCTATGCTAATGTATTGGAACAAAAGAAATCATTTACATGAGAAAAGAGGATCCCAGAGGATTTTCTTGGTACACCAACATGGCCGCCGTTTCATTGTTTTGGAACACCAACATGGCCGCCGTGACGTCATATGTGAAAACACTCCATAGGACAACGCCACGCCAACTAAGGTTGTGTCTACACTTGCCTAGTCCCTTGGCTTTATTATTGGGCGCGGCCGGTGCGTTTCGGGTCACGTGGTCCGAGTGCGTTTTCGTCACCGAAATGCACAGACCGAGAGACGCCGTACAGGGACTAACCAATGTCCTCACAATACCGGATAGTTTTGCGTGTTGAAATGGAAAGCTATTCGGTATAGTATGAACACGCAAAGAGTGGCAAAGAAACCTACCCGATACGTGACGATCCACATTGAGGGTCGTCGTTCTCATGTCAGTGTGAACAGAAGCCCTATCCAATATGGTGTTAGTACCACCGCAAGAGCTATACGGTATCGTCTTAAGCCTCATTCAAACCAAAGCCCAAACATCTTTAGAAGCTGCTTAGTTAACAAAATTTACAATTGTTTCCTACATAGAAGCTACTTACTGACTTAAGTTGATTGCAAATTTAGCGCAGATTACAAAAGATGTTGAATTCATTTGAATTCTGTGTGACCACCTGTGTTCCAGTTTTCCGTGTCTGTTAAATATCTAATTAAACATGTTTAGTTGGTGTGAATGGGATATTAGATGCAAGACGGTTCCTGTACATGGTATATGAAAACGATTTACAGGAAATTCAATTTTATTTTAATACCTGCCCTGTTCTTTGGTCCACTACCTCCCTGTAAATATTGAAGTCCAGGTAGTACCCAGACTCATTCGAAATAAACATACGAAGAGGAATCTTCTTTCCAGTTGGAGTGAGCCTTGAACGTTCAAATAAAATAAAAGAATTAATGTTGGCCATGCTTGTCTACTAGAAATGTGTGTATGTGTGTAATTCTGCTAGCGTTACGTTAGAATAAGACTGTGAGGCTACAAACTATTTTTCAAATACAGAAACACCATACAGATGGGTTTTGGCATTAGTATAGAAGGACAATGCAAAGATGCTCTACTAATCTTAGCATCGAACTGAAAGGTTATGTTGAAGACGGATTTACAAGTAGTCTCTGGCCCCCGGATAGTCGAGACGAAACAACAGCGAAAAACCTTGCAGGTGAATTGCAAGAATGAAAACCACTTCCTCACTCCAGTTCCCATCAATCTACGATAACAATTTTTTTTATTGGAATTGTTCTAATACCAGCAACATGACTTTCTTGAAAACACTTCTGCACGCACCTATCAACCCAAAGCAAGTTTCTCTCTGGCAAGTTTATCAAACACCTTTTTAGGCAATAATATAGCACCTGCCACGCCTTTTAGACAAACACCAAGGAATTGCTTGCCTGTGAAAACGAGACTGGCGTTATTATTACCTGATAGTAACTTTCATTTCAGCTTGAAGGACACGCAGTTTCCACAATCGTCTTCCATACCGGGTAACAATATGGCGGATGCTTTCCTCGATCTAAAGGGAAAAAGGGCAACAACAACACCGTTAAAAGATTCTCCTTGTAGCATTTCTACTTTATTTTTTTTTGAGAATATTTGAATCGTCTTCATTCATTTACCCTGTTAGGTTCAATGATGACACAGGGACCAAAGTTCAGGAAAATGTGATTGCAGTCTGTTCTCTTGGCCTGTGAACGAATAACATCGAATTAATAGTAATTGCAGTATCAAACTTTATTAACCGATACACTCCTAGAAACGAGGAACGGAGACAGCTTTCCTCCGCATTCTTGGAAAATTTAAAGGCATTTTAGCCCCACTGATATATAATCTGAGCTTAACAGATCTTCACTAAACAAAAGGTTTAACTAATTAAAAAAGACAATGCACAGTGAAACCTACGCTTTCTGAAAAACAAACTTCTAGCTGATCAAGAGATTCTAGCAGCTGGATCTCACTCTCCTTTTCCATGTATTCAAATGACGCTTCCTAAAAAGTAATAGAGCATTTAGTAAGTACTTATTCTGACTCTTCACTGACACCGTTAATTCAAAAAGTTATACAAATTAATAACCAACGATGAAACGCGAGACGGCGCGTGACTCCAACAGTGAAATGCGAGCAAAACCACATAAAGCATTGTGAAATCAACAACAGTCAAAGCGTCGAATTGAACATCGTTTTCGCATCGTAAAACAACTTCCATTTCACTTGGCACCACAGCAGATTCGAGGATATGACAAAACAGGTAAGACTTAATCTCTTATATACCGTAAATCCTCTATTAAGCCCCCTCCCCCTCCCCCAATCCTTATTCTTCACAAAAAAATTAACGATTAACGTGGACTGATCAGTTATGATTTATTCAGGCTGGAAGTTCATATTGTTTTTGGTCTTCGGCGGCAGGACCTCCAACTCCATCTGCTTAACTTTCTCAATTTTGCGCTCTTGGCTCTCATGAGGCCGAAAGCGCATTTTTGAAGACTAAGAATTTTGTTTTTGTTACTTTTAGGCTCACACAAGTGAATTAAATACTTTTGACAATGACTTTAATTGTACAACGCGTAAGTCTACTCTGTCTCATACCACAGTGTTTTTGCTACAGGTGATGCGTTTCGCTAAATTAAATAAGCCCCTCATCTCTATTAAGCCCCCCCCCCCCCCCCCCCCTCAAAAGTGCTTGAAAAAAATAAGCCCCCCGGGGGGCTTAATAGAGGATTTACGGTAATTTCCATTTGCAGTTTACTAATAAGAGCGTGGGTTCCCTATGCTACCCTGGGGTTGAGGCCAACTCAGTGAAAAAAGCGTGGAAATTTATTTCTTATCTAACGTGGCACTACACCGTAAAGGCCAGGAAAGGTTTAACAGATGTATACAACACTATATGAAACTACACAGTACACCGAAATAAAACAAAATAAAAAAGAAAAATGCCAATAAGTGAAAGTAGACTGACCGATGTATATGAAAAAAATTTGCCGCCAACAAATCTAAATGGCTGTAAACATCCTATGACAATTCACGCGGCCCTAGATCGTGCATCTTCATTCGTTCCCATGTTTCGATCGTCAGAAATTAATGTTTTTACACTCAAGCCTTGAGTTCCCATAATCCATCTACAGAAGGCATAAGCAGGTATCCAAAAGACATCCTAGCAATTAATGTCACCTTGGTGATGAAGTCCGAATGTCGTACAATGCTCCTGATAAAAAACCTGTAGTCAGTCACTTCTGACTGTGCCGAAACCTGAAGATACGAGGAAAAAATGTTATACTTCTAGATTGCACATTATGGATTCGTTGAGGGGTTTTTTTTCATCGTCTTTTGGTAAGTTAGTTAATTAGTTTGCCACAAAAAAGGCCATTATTTCTTCGCCCATGCTATAAGATCAAAGTAAGACAAATCACTCCTTGCGTCTATTTCTCGCATGCGAAAACGCCCACGTAGAGAAGGGGGAATTTACGTTGCGCGACATGGCCAATGAGGATCGTTATTTAGGCTGTGTTCACACTATGCCGGATAGCTTTTCGTGTCGACACGAAAAGGTATCCGATATGTGGCTCTCCAATTTCGAGATAGGCGCAGGGCAGCTTCGCTACGTTACAGAAATCGCGCCGGAATCACCGTTATTTTGTGTGACCAGAAGCCCTATTCCGTATGGTTTCCGTGCCGGGGAAAAAGCTATCCGGTATTGTGTGGACAGAGCCTTAGAAGAGTCCATACGGAACACGTAACAACAATTACAAGGAACGTACCTTCTTGGCAGAGCCAAGGTACAGATGAATGTTATGATTCATGGTTGGTATTGTCTCCAGATCAAAGTTTCTTAGGCGGTTCATTTCCAACTGGAAAGCTAGCGCAGGCTCCAAATGGCGATAAATGGAATCCTCTTCAAACTGGAAACAAAGAAAAAACATAAGCAGAGATCAACTTTACACGAGAACAATTTCACCTTACGGGAAGATTTCACTTAAAGCATCAAAGCTGCGTTTAAACACAGGCAATCCAAGCCCGTGTGCGTTTACAAGCTTACCTTAGCTTACTGTGGAGAAAAGACATAAAATAACTTACTGTCGTCCCATTTTGAGACTCCTATTTAGAAAAAGAAAGTTCGACAACACTTCAAACTCATGCAATTTAAATTCCAAATTATAACTCTAACCTGTATGGCAAATGCTATTGTGTGAAGTTGGTGTCAATATGGCTTATACAACAGAATAGAAACAAGAGACTGAACTAATGGCAACGAACACTGACGTTCGAATATTAGAGTGAAATTTAAAGGAGCTGTGTCAAGAAATTTGTCAAATTCTTACACTAGGAACCGCCACCAAATTGAGTGGAACACAGAAATAACCACTCAAAACATGACAAGAAGGTTTAAATAACGCAGCAATAAATACAAAAGAAGACAGGGATGAACAAACTTGAAGAAAATTACCACAGATTGCAACTATGTTTTTTTTTTTGAAAACTTGTTAACACAATGTCGCAAAGTTCATTTTACTGTTTGTAACGTTTGATATCATGTTTAACAGGCAAAATTGTTGGACAATAAGCTGTGATTTTGACAAGGGAACTTAAGCAACGACAACGGCGATGGCAACGAGAACGGCAAAAAAGCAATAGGTTTAGATTGGCAAAACAACGACTCTGCACTTGCGTCACGCTTTTTTGTACATTTCTTTGCTGTCGCTGCACGACTGCAACGTGACATTTTGTCGAGGACGTGAACACAAGACAACGACTTCTTTTTCTTTTCCTGAACTTTGATACAGTCTTAGAATTCAACTTTAGAAAAAATTGCAAACACTTGACAAATTGAACGAGTTGGAATAAGCGCGATAAAGTTTGAAGTAGCGCGCACCCACTTTTTAAGTGACGTTGCAGCAGCCGTCGCCGTCCTTGTTGCTTAAGTTCCCTATTTAAATGTAATTTCTTCTCCATCGTGAAGTCCCATGACCCATAAGGAAGCTTAATTGGACACATAAACAAAAAAGAACCATACAGCCGTGACAAAGCCCCTTTAAGTTAAGAAATAGAGGAACTGTTTATTTCTCCAGCAACTTACTAAAAACAGGTGTAATACTTACATCATCTCGCGCCCTGAAAGTGAAGTACCACGGGAGCATACCCTGCGGAAGAAATTAATGCTCAGTGGTTTTTTATACAAATCCTTGACAATTTTGAAATGTTTTCACTGTCGTAAAAATCTCTCCCCTAACGCATTTGGGGGCTCAAGTTTTCTGTTATGAACAAAAGAAAACCTGAGACCTGTAATGCGTTAAGGGAAAGATTTTAAGTTTAAAAATTTTCAAAATTTACAAGGATTTGTAAGCTCTTTTAGTTCCTACTAAAATCATTTCACTAAAATGAATTGTTCTCGTGTTTACAGAAAGTTGATCACATGACCAACTATTGCAAAGTGCCTAACGTTTTTGCGACCGCGAAAAAATCTCGCCTTTAAGCTGTTATTGACAGAGATGTTATTGTATCAAACATGATCCAGGAAATGGATGTTAATTAATTTTAATCTCCAAACCTCCAAATCAGTATTACCATACCTTGCAATCGCTCATCAAGTAAGTTATTCTTCTTATCCCCTTGTTCTTAAGAATCTCTTTCTGAAACGACACAAGAAGAAAAGAAACACTACAACACTGCACACAGTGACTGGTCTACAACAATCGATTAAGGGGACACAAAAACTATATTATTCTTTCCGTGGTCCTGTGAATATGGCAGGAAAAAAACAAACAAACAGAACATTGAGATGTGTGACTATCCTGTGTATGATTGCTTCCATGGTTCGACAAAATAAATGGCCGTCTCAGTCAAGAAAGATCGTTGAGATCCAGAAATTTTGTAACCATGGTAACGTGACGCCACAATTCTCCTCTTTATTGACTGCACTTGACGTCACTTTGTAATCCAAGAAGCTTTGCTCCACATTATTGCTGAAACAGGTATGGGTAAATTGCTGCCTTAAGCTCAGAAAACGTGTGGAAAACTATGATGGCGTTTCATTCTTTCTGAAATCTAAATCTCTATAAATGCTAAAAACAACAACAACAATTGATATAAACCAGCGCATTACCTTGGACTGCGTAAACTCGTACACCATCTTGCGACAAATTTGCACATCTTTGCAGTTCTTTTCGATTTTCAAGGCGACATTAATAATGTGAACCGGCTCTTCTTCCTTTGCAGCGTCAGGCTAAAGAGAGAAAGATAACATATACACACAAATCTGAATTTACTATGTTCAAAGCGAAAAAAGATTCAGAATGGTCAGGGATTTGGTATTAGTTAACTGGGATGTATCTAAGGAAAAGCTAAGCAGGCTTTTTTATTACTTAACCCAGCTCTTTTACTCAACTGCCCCTTTAAAATTACCCCCATGTTTTTGTTTTCCAGGGCAATTTGAGTCACGGTCGGGTCTTTTTCAGCTGTTGAAATAAGAAGGCAGCCGACCGTTAGGGACAGCTCTGAGTTGAAAGCTTTTGCACAACATAAACTACTCCTCCTAAGATGGCTGCTGGGAAACGACCTGATCCACCAACCTACCTGGATGGCAATATATTGGAAAAATCGAAAGGCGTTTTTTGTGGGGACTAAAAAATCATATCTTCTTCTTCTTCAAGACGATCTCGAATTTCGAGAAATTAAAATTTCTACTTGGCTGCGAGGATTGGGGGAATAAAACAAAAGAAATCACTTCAGCGATGAATAACTAAACTTTTTGCTCCATTCATGGTAATCACCAATTATTATAGGAAACGTGGAAATGGCAATTTCCCCCAAAGCTGGGAGCCACGTATGAGAATTTTTAAAACAATAAACTTGTTCTATTGCTTATTAAGAAATTTGCAAGTTTATTTGAGAGTACAGCGAGGCAACTTTAATGGCCCGTTTCAGTGTGTCAACCAATCAGAAAAGTAGGCGTCTGACGGTTCGTAGAAGCAAAACGAAATAGAGCCAGTTGCTGTAAGTTTGTTTTCCTTTAATATAAAGTACGTGCCATTAAACCTTTGATTTTAGACTGAGCTATAGTGAGACGATTAGTCATGCTAACTTCGGCATCTATGGACGAAATCCTATGGTGTTACCATTCAAATGAAACCTCTTCAGCAGTACTTTCACATGGAACTATTCATTCAGTATGTGGTTCTAACTTTTGTGTTTATGGAGGAGATCGTACGGTGTTACCATTCCAGACACCTCTTGGGCAGAAGATTTGCATGGTAAAATTTGTCATAGGATTTTACAGTAAGATACTTGGAATTTTTGACAATTGTCTACATTGCTGACCATAAGGACTGAAAGGGTTGATCCATGATGCACTGTTCTACTTACTTCTGTTTTATTTTCCATTTCCCAGAGAGGATCTAGGCCAATCCTCCGTGACGTTGGTGATGGCGAAAGGTTCTCAGGGGTTGCTGGTTCAAAACGGTTCATGATTTCATCAAAATTTCTGCAACAAAGTGTTACAAAATAAAGTAAACTTGACACGAAATCACACTCATCCTGGGTAATATTACTGAACTTTCTTTGACTCGAGGAGGATCAGAAGAGAGTAGTTAGTTAAACATCGGTAAGGATGTACGATGAATTGTACAGAGTATGGTTTGCAATAGAAGGCTAAGTGGTTTCTAACCACTCCTTTACTCTACTTTTACCTTCATTTGCGAAAAATCTGCATTGAATTTTTTGGTGTAGACTACAGTAACATTTACGTTTTATTTTGGCTCCAAAGAACCTTCCTGACTCGCTTGGAAAACGCAGGCAGCGTTACATAATGAACTACATTGAAACCCACTTAATACGGACACCTCATTATTACGGACAGTTCGCTTTGCCCCTGGGGAAAGAAAGCCCTTACATTTTCTCCAAATACGGACACTTGTTACATTCTAGCAAGAAAAGGATTACGAGACGTTTTTAACTGAAATGATACCTTTCAAATTCTAACAAGTTTTGAAACGCTGCCATGACACCAGTTCTCTGACACGGCTTTAATGGCTGCTGATTAATGAGGTCGAACATGTCTTCACTGAGACTGCGAACCTAGCAAAAAAACATAACAAAAAAATCAAAAACGTTTCAAAAAATAAGCAAACGAATGAAAAAATATAAAAATACTGAAACTAAGGACGCTTTTCGAAAGTCAAAATTGGCCGGTCAGACCGGTCGTTTTGAAAATGAAATACAGTATTTAGCCTTTTCTCGAAAGTTTTCCTAGAACCCATCATCGCCGTGCATAACATTTTAAAATAAACTGAGGTGGCTGGATAGTCCTAATTAATAGTGAAATTCTCCTGACGAACGCACTGGTTTGGCCAGCCGGTACTGATTAATGGTAAGTGCCCTAAGATCTACAAGTGTAGTGCAAGACAACCGACTCAATGGGCAGTGAAATTGTTTCTCTACCTACCCTTGGCATAGCAAGTACAGTTTTAGTGGAAGGAAATCTCTGTGGCATCCTAAGGACAATACAAAAGAAATATCAAGAAGAGATGTTTTGCTGTCCTCGATAATGGACAATCTTAGAAGGGAACCACTATTTCCAAAGCAGTTATGGCGTTTGAGTGGAACCTTGATAAAACAAACGACCTAGAGACTGGCAAAATCTATTCGTTAAAAATGCAATCTGCTATATTAGGGTTGTATTTTTCTTAATTTTACAATTACTGGGGCGACGAATATCGTTCGTTACACCGAGAACTTTGTTATGAATGGGTTATTATATCGATGTTGCTGTGAAACTACATTTTAACTGAGTCATTATGCGCAAAAGTTGAAGCTATCCTTAGTAACACTTGTAACGCAGTCACTTTCTATTATCGTCTACTTCGCATGCTTCTCTCTGTATCACACAAGCGAAATTTGCACTTCTTTCTTCTAGAATACGGCCAGCGAATTGCGCCCGATGTATCAAAACGTACAAACCTGTTTGGATGTGCATTTGGGAGTATAAACTGGAACTGGACGACCAAGACATTCTCGTCAATCTGCAGAATACAGTTGCACACGTGCAGTTGGTAACTTAGAGATATACCCTCATTGGTCCAATAGAGATACTTATTACACGACAGTCACTGGTTACGAGCATAACTATACGATAGCTATGTGGCGGGAAAGAGAGAAAAGAGAAAAAAGGTACCTTCTCGTGATAAAGAGTAGTCAGCTCGTACGCTTGATAACTACGCCTAATGTAAACCTGCCAAAAAACCAAATACCACAAATTTAGTGTTGCGTGCCGGTAAGATGTGCTTGGCTGTTTGGTTCCAAATCGATTTGCTTGGCAAAATGTTGTTTGTATGTGAAACATCGTGAAACGACAAAGACAAACACGACTTACAACGTATGCCATAGAAAATGTTGGCAGGAAAAATGAGAAATATGAGGTCAAACAGCAGGTATCTTCAGTCACATGTCCTGTTACTTACCTCTATGGCTGCTCTTCTCACTGCTTCATTGGCGTGGTAGAAAAAACTTGGAAGAATGTCAAATATAGCATTTTCCGAGAGAATCAATTTCTGTTAAAGCAAAACAAGAAAAAATACTCAATCATTTGCACAAGGTTACAAATTCTCTTCAGGTTCACATGTCTGCAAAATCGGGACAACAACAAAAAAGGCATTCCTAAACTTAGTCAACAAATCAGAACAACCATGGTGTCATGGATCCAAAGTAAAGTAGACGTCAAACCGGTTAAGAAACCTGTCAAACTGGTTCAACTCGCCATGACCATCATAAAATGAAACAGAAAATGTGACATCATTGTCAAACCTGTCTGTCTTAATGCATTACCCCCGAACCCGCTAATGAGATACTCTTGTATTGTATTGAACACTATGACGCCAATGTTGTAATGCATTTTACCGTTTTCCACAAAAAAACGGCCTAAAGTATCCGTGCTGCACCACTGCAACCGTTGTCAAGATTATCCTGCATTGTGTCTATGGCCTAGAAATAATATACTATGACGTCGCGCGAAAAAAAAAAAAGAAAAAGAAAACGCGTACAACATTTCCCTTTGCTAGTGCTAACTTGTAGAGGGGTGACCATTATAAAGGAGATTAAAAATAGGTTAAGTGAAGTCATTGCTGCGGACAGAGGGTCGTTAATGGCGTCTAGAATGTATACAGCTATTTCGAGAAAGGTTGTCGGAAAAAGTGCACGCGACAATCCCGAAAGGTATTGTGGGTGGTTTTGAGTTCGCTATTCTTCAAAGAAATTTGAAAGAATGGCACTAGAGGCCGCGGACGTATGTTTGGGCATGCTAAAGGAAAACAACAAAAGAAGTTTTGACAGCTACAGTGTCAGGAACAGTGTAGTTGATCATATCCCATATTACCTTTCGGGATTGTCGCGTGCACATTTTTGCCGACAACCTTTCTTGAAATAGCTGTATATAGAGTCTTCTACAATCCAACTAGAGATATAACACGCAATCGTGACTATAAGCATTATACCTGGAAACTCTCAGAAGCCATTTGGTTGCCAGACATGTCAATGGCGGAGAGAAACAGGGACTCGATGTGGTTGTGACGAAGCTCATACGAAGGTTGTTGAGCGGCCAGAAGTGCCTAAAATCATAGGAAGCTTCAATGATGACAGTGACTTCAGTCATACATATACTTCTACAAAAAACTAATGTACCCGAAACTTTTTCCTAGAGCGACTGAATGTTTCCCAAAGGAATTGTTTTGGTTCTGTTTCTGCAGTGAAGCATACTTGTAAAGGAAGAGGAAGTTCAAAGTTTTAACAGATTTGAGCAATTTTATAGGTATATGCTATGTGATAAGTTACTTTTCGGGCGGAGAGAAGCGACGACCGGAAATAGGTCCACGTTCGCAGGCTAGCTATGTAACAAACATTCAAAAGAACGTGGGCAGGGAATATACATCAGCTCGTTTATTCAGGATAAAAAACGTTTTCCCATCTCTGTCAGATCTACCAGGTTATACCCCAGTAATGCTGATTACAAAATGACTTTCACATGAAACACTGTGGATCAAATCAATCAAGCTTACGGTATCACATCATTAAAAATGTTCTCCAAGTGAGATGTTTACAAAACAAATTTTTAAGAAAAAAAAGATGCTAGAAGGACACTAAAACTATAAACTACATGATCCTCTATAAGTACTAAAGCTAAAAAAGGAGTACACTAATAGAAACTATTCTAGAATTAAATGCACAGAAATTAACCTCAGCTAATATAAGTATTATAGCAAATCCCTCAAGCCAGGGGACAAAGTCAGAGCTGACTTGAAAGAATCGAGATTTGTCTCATCGTGAAGTTTGTTTTCCAGGCCATTCCATACAAAAAAAGAAGACAAGAAGGGGAGAGACGAAAAGCGACCAAGAAAAAGACAGACGAAGAAGAAAAGAGAAGGAAAAAAACAAACAAACCTGTCTTGCCCTGAGAGCCACCTTTGCATTGTCATGTCTGTTGAGTGTGGTAAGCTCTTGTAGAATATGAGTTAGTTCATCTGACAAACCAGACTGACGGCCACACAGCTGGTCCTAGAAAAACAAACAATTTTTAGGACCGGGTAATATTCATTAGAAAGCGAAGAAAACCTTGAAATTCGAAACTTTCTCCATGGCTTTGAATTTCGTATTTCTTTAGGGATATTTTGCACACTATCCATATTCTTGACCTCGACGTTTATTCCTCTTGTTTCCAAGGGAACTGGAAAATCATTATCAATTAACAACGAAATGTACATACCGCTCTTTTCGGATAAAACTATAATTTCATAATGATTTAATTGCGAATATTTGTGTTAAGCTAAAATGAAATTCTTAGTCTTCATAAACTTTGTAAAATAAAAGAACTCAGATTTTCCCTGAGTCTTTCCTGACCCTGAAAAACTTTTGTTTCTCCCTGAGTTTTCCTGGACCAAGACAACCCTGAGAATTGTTTTCCCAATGTTATTGGGCTTGTCGATTTCCAATTTGGCGGAAGGCCCTGAGGACGAGTTTGTGCGATTATCTGACAATAAATTTTTCGAGTAATTTAACTATTTATGTGCGTTCAAAGACGTCATTATGTCTTTAGTAAAGATCAAAGTATGTACTTACTATCAACTTTATCGTCAGCTGGTTCTTCCTGCCTACAGATTCATGAGAAAATATACTTTGCACAACTGGTGCAAGGTCCTTGCTCTTGTGTTTGTCGCGCAACAGCGTCACACACTTCTCGAAATTTCCTGAATAAAGGTGAATATTTTATGGAAATAATTTGCTGGCATGTGAGCAAAATTCCAAAACTTCTACTGGTAATAAGTGGTTTCTTTTTCCAAAAAGTACCCTGCGAGCAGAGGTGTCTTTCTGGGATGGCTTTTAGCATTTACGAAGTGGTTCAAGGGGAATATCAATCGCGTAGCCGAGAGGTTTCTTTCCGGCATGGCTTTTAGCAACAAACCCGCTACGCGACTGACAGGGACTCGGAAAGCTAAGATTCCATGGTCTTAATGAAAAGGGGGTTACAGTACAGGGCCGAGTTGTTCGAAAGCCGGTTAGCGCTAACCCGGGGTTAAATTTTAACCCGGGTTTCTTTATCTTCTTATCATAAGCACTCTTTCGGATAATTTTCTCTTTTCTTTTTAGAGTGTCCAATCATCAAATTATAGGCAAAGAGAATTAAACTGACTTTGCTTTTTAAGCCCTCATATCTGAGTTCAAATTACGCACTAACCGTGGGTTATCTTAACCCAGCTTCGAACAACCCGGCCCAGAAGGTTGGGCCCTGGTGATACTTTAATGTGTATTCCGTTATCACTGCCAGGGGTAAATTGTCATATATTAATAAATATTTACTATGAAAAAAACAACAACAGTAAAGCCCTTATAATCGTCATTTACTCTGGATCCATGATATACATCTCAATGTATCCTCTTATAAGGTAGGAAAGGTAAGAAAAACAAAATTGACGAACTTGGCTTATTAAACAATGGGAGAATTAGTTCAACTCAAATTTGGTTTTGCTGACTGAGTTGCAAAAGTAAAAAAGAGTAAATAAGATGGTACGAGCGATTTGAAGAGTGTTTGCCACCAACGAAAAACATCGCACTTGCAAAAAAACAAATACTCAGATTAGATTAACTCTGTTTATGCTTGCCGGTTATCCATACAAATAATGATAATACCTTCATTGAAGAGTACTTCATGGTTCAGGTACTGTCTCAACAGACTCAACACAACTGCCTTCATGTGACCACGGATTCCATTCCGGTATCTAGCATTAAAAAGATTAACAAGCTCAACAAAACTCGTCAAGTATCTGTAATCAAATGCGTGCATATTACGTTGGTGGTGGAAGGAGAACAATAGAAATGTAGTGGTGGTGGTGGTGGAGAGAAACAAAAAATTGAGAAGACGCGAAATAATTTAAGTGGGGCGGCGGGGGGGAGGATGTGTTTCCTGCTAGAAAGGGCTAGTTTTCCTTTGCCCTCAATAAGTCAGTGAACAAGAAATAGAACAATTTTTTTTCAACAATGGACAATGAAAGCTTCGGGAAATAGAACTTGCAAAACAACGTTACGGCTCAGTGATTTTACGTCACAGGCCAATTAGGGCTTGTTCCTTCAACAACATGAATAAACCAATAAATACTTTTCTTAGTTTTAGTCAACCAATAAAGAAACCAAGACATCCATCGACTTAAAAAAATAACCATAAAACCTGTCAAAGCGATTAAACCATCCGAAAATAGCACATGCCTTAATGAGATTCCCTTTGACGTCATCGGCATTCCCAGATTCCTCCGCAAAAAAAGAATAATTCGGTGCAGCCTATACTACTCATGATACAGCGAAGGAAGTTGCAACGACCACGAAAAGAAAGAATGTTTTCGCACAAGAGCTCTGTCATCATATGCTAAGTCTGATTACTCTGTGACTAAAAAAAACAGTAACAACAGTTCAAAGATTTAAGGACAAGGACAAGGACAAGGATTAAGAATGACAAACATCAAAAATTTTGATATGGCTGTCTGAACAGTTTTTCAAGATAAAGAAACCGTCAAGTGGTTCATTAAACACCAAAACGCAATACAAGTAACACTGAAAGTTGTAGTTACCTCTGAACTAATTGCACAATGCTTTGTGTGTTCAAAAAGAATGCATCTCTTTCAGTTCTCTTGGTCAATGTTGCAGCATGAGCATCAACGACATTGGCAATCTGTTATAATTAATTAGACATCATTATGTCAGCTCTGTTTAAACATTCTCGGAACGGTGTTTCCATGGCGAAAAAAATTCCCATATGTGGGTCAGTTAACTTGCGCAAGTATTTCACTGCTGGGTATATTCAGCGTTGGACCTTGGTGTCAACATATTTAGGGGCGGACCATTAGAAAAGTCAGGGCGGGGTGGGGAATTGTTTCCCTCGCATGAAAATGTGTTTGTACTTCCCCCGTCCCCCTCTCCCATAACTTTTCTAATGGTCAGTCCCTTAAAATGGAAATAGCGCACTCCAGTGTATACATAGAACCCTTCCGTCAAAATAGAAAAATAAACAGAAGGACAAGGTCCCACAGATTATTCGTCCAAAATAGTCACTTTGCGCAACAACACGGAAGAAAAATGCGACGGCAAAACGTCTGTGTGGGTAAAGGGTGACACGGCTATTACTTGTGTGTTCATCGTGATCTTTACTTAACATTACTGGTCTTTTTAAAAAAGGTCCGTTAAAAGGAAGGTGAAATCTAGCGGAATATTTGTTCACGCTGGTCACTGGTGGTTTGCTTTCTTCCTTCCTCTGCAGTGCAATTGCGTAAGTTCACTGATGAAAACCTTTCTGGATTATCCCAGTAATACGACTTATCCGATGGATAACACATCTGAGACGGACAATCCATCTCCAGTGTCAAAACGGTTATTCATCTTAGAAACAATCACCATTTAACGCACCAAGCTAGAACCTTTCTCTTTATAGAACCTCTATTTGGGTGAGAGAGGTACTATTCAAATGAGACCATCTTTGGCACAGTTTTGGCACAGTAATTTATTTCTTTGGACTGTACAAAAAAGAAATCTACACTTTTTGGTGATTTTTTTTCTTTAGGCGGCACTATCAGGAGTAAAATGCTTAGTAGGTTCTCATTGAAAAGGGAGTCGAGAAGAGCTTTCAATTAGCGGTCAGTCAGTCACAGCAAACTCATTTTATAATGAAAAATGATTTCAAAAGTTCTTCACCTGCTGGCTGGGAAACTGGCTCAATACTGACGTTATGTTGCTGGCATAACTGGAGAGATGTCTCTTGATACTTTCTTCAACAGTTGTCGGAATACGCCCTGAAATGGACGCAAGCATTCCCTACAAAGAAATCATCATTGCATAAACCCAAATAAAAATCGAACTTTGGCACGTTATTCAAGTGGTTTAAGTTCAAACACTACATTCAAAAACATGATCCTTTCTCTTCTCGACCAAACATGTGGCCATATTCTATTGGGATGAGCCGTTGCCATCAAAACTGGTTTCGAATTATGTGGGACGAAGTTTCCAGGAGAAGCAGCTGTGCTACCAGGAATGAAGAAGACAAGTTACGATGAATGTTAGTGTCTCCAGGTAAAATTGAACTTGTCCAACCGAATGTCACTGGGTATAGATATCTCAGGAATATAGTCAAAAGAGCAGCTAAACAGGAGGCCCAACCAACAGAAAAAGGTTGATATTACCCTACTCGAACGCAGCCAAATGCATTAGGTGTTTAAGTGATTGTATATCACCTGGAGCTCCAGTAATGGTAATGCAGGATCCTTTAATGCCTTCATCAATAAGTTGACATTTTCCTCCAGTCTCCTTGAAAAGAATGGCTCTCCAACGCTGTACCCATCCATGATGTTTTGAAGATTTTCACGGGCAACTTGAAAAACCTTTAAAATTGTACAAAGTTTATCAAACGCAAAGAAGTGACTTAAACATGATTGCCACTGCCACAGCGAGAGATTTCTGAAATTTTCTGAATTTTATCTGATTTTTTGCTGAAAAAGGTAAAATTTCCCTGACCAACTGAATTAACAACTTCACAAATTAGTCCAGATAATGGACTCAACCATTCCGTCAGAGCCATCCTCTCCAGCCATTCTCTCTACATTTATGCCTTCCGCAAGTCAGGTGCAGTGTACATGAATTGATAGTTCCTTACTATAACATGCAAAAAGGATAGATTTTCTTGACAATCAACATCAACTTGTCTTTCAATTTCATGAAAAATATTCTGCCAATACAACATGATTTATGTCCGTAAAATGTACAAAAAGAATTTTGAATGTCAGAAAACAATAAAAGTAGACGGAAAAACCTAAATAATGTACTCTTAAAATTTCACTTTTCATTGACGTCGTTTAAGGACTTAAATTTTCCCTGACTCGAAGCTAAGTTCCCTGATTTTTCCCTGACCTTAGTGAAATTTTTTCCCCTGACAATTTCGTGACATTTCGCAACCATGTTTAACACAGATCAAACACCGAAACGAAAATTGAAAATACAACGTGTAGCAGAGTGCTAATTTACGAAGAATTACTAGCCAAATTGATGTACAATGGACGCCTCAAAATCTCAAAAAACATATTAAGTTTTGTTGACGTCTCTCCAAAAAAAAATCGTATTTTGTGGAGTGAGAAATCCACCCAGTAATGCATTAAGATTTAAACCAAACAAACTAGTCCTGCTCGTTTCTGTATGTCCATAACAGTAATTCTAGTAGCTCGTCACGATAAATCTTCTCCTTGACGAAGTTTTCTTCGTGCTTATATTCTAAACAGGTTTCAGGACGTTCCAGTTCTCCATCAACTCTCTAGTTCTTGATTATTTTTGCCAAAAATTGGATCTTCAATGTTTTAACATCACTTTCATTTCATTTGTCTTGTTTTTCAAGAAATATTTTATTGAGCTGCAGAATTAACAAATGCCAGCCTTGAGCAATCGTGGCTGCTTTTAGTACCAATCTCGTTTAACATGCTAGCACGTTAAAATTTCACTTCCATTCTCCGACCTATCAGTACCCAGCTATCGTTTGCAAAAAAAGAAAAGAAGTAGAACAATTTTGCTTACTTGATGCAGTTTGGTTCCCTTTAGCTTAGGCCCTGGTGTTTCAGGGAACTGGCCAGAATGGAGCTGAGCCTGAAATGCAAAACGAAATGAAAAAAGAATTGGAATCTTTGTTTATAGTGGAGGTGCTACTAGCCGCTCAAGCTAGTTTGCAGGCACTCTATCAAGCTAATGTCAAACAAATAATGTGAACGATTCATATGGAAAACCCCCCAGCTAGGAGGCAGCCAACTGGCTCTTTACAAGCATTCGTCAAGAGTTAAATAATGTAAACCTTGGGAATGCCGATAAAGAACTCCAACAAGTCATCAGAAATGAACTCCAACCACTGCAAATGCGAGTCCGACGCGCTTAATACTCGACAACGCTCCTTCCCTTCACAAACCGCCAGGGAAAAACTGAGGAAAACAGTATCTCTCTTCTCAAAATGACAGAAAAAAAAAAAATAGAAAATACCTGAGTAACTTTGCTTGGGTCATCAAGCTCCAACTTTGCAACTACTGAACCAGGTTCTAATACAGCTCCTGGGTTCTTGACATAGTGAACACTGTTGAAGCAGCAAAAGAGAACAAAATTTAGATGCCTAATGATATGGGTGTTTCTTAAAAGCATCGAAAGATTTCCTTAAAGTTGAAGGCTTTCCGTATATTTTTTCACAATTTTTGAAACATCTTTTAATGATTTCACAAGTTTGTGGTGAACTTTAGTTGCCTAATGTTATGTTAAAGCACCTTCTCGTTTATTCTGCTGAGAACAATTTATTTTATTAGGACTTACCATCCACTTTCACTGACTGTCAAAGGCATGACCATTTTCATAACCTACAAAAGCGAAAATTCAAGTACGTTTTGACATGACTACAACAGTCAGAAGTCAAGTCATAAAAATAATGAGATGACAAAGCAGAAATGTTAATAGCTAAATAGTTTACTCACCTCGATCTCAGCGTAAGATTCCCCCTGAAAGACATGACCGCCATCCTCAACAACAAAATGTATGAGCTTGCCGGCAGAAGGAGACCTAGAAACAAAACCGTTACGTTGACATCTGGGCATTTACTTCGTCGAAAAGGCAGTATCGTATATTCTTATGAAACACATGTAAATAAGCAAGAGTTATCTGGTGAATTAGACTGCACGTGAGTAGTAAGGAAAGGAAAGAATTCAACCGTTTTGCAAAGAGAATATTTTGATGTTACCGGGAAAGAAGTGACACAGATGAGTCAGATAAGGTGACAGGGTGAAAAATTCAAATGTGGTGGAATCTCATTAAGATCGGGTTATTTCGCAATTTATTTAAGGTTTACAAGTGGGTTTGAGCCTGTCTGAGAGGTTAAGTTTTTATTATTTTGTGGAGTTCCAAGAGGTTATAGTCTCAATTAATCCTGTAAGGAAACATGCTTGTCGCTTTCCCCTCTTGAGTTACTTTGCCACTGTGTGTTGTATTGTTCCTAAACATGGGGGCCTCGGGTGATTGGGATTTCTTTAGTTAACCCTTTAATCCCTAATATCAAAATTGAGATTCTCATTTGCTGTCCCTGTACTTTTTCAATAGAAGTAGTGGGAAGAATTTGTTAAAATATCAATTAGACTCACTCATCTTCCCTGATCATGTATTCAATTCTCATGACCCCTTTGTTTTCTAAAGCATTGATATTATAAGGAGAAATTTCATGCTGACCACTCTTAGGGCTTAAAAGGTTAATATATTCATTACTTTACTATGAACAGTGCATTGCAAAAGCCAACTAGCTCCATTACAATACAATAGTTCTGAAGCACAATAGTTTGTGCTGTAGTTCCCCTGAAATCCATACCCGATTCCAGACCAAAATGGGCAAAGTCTATACCCGCTTTCAGACTGAAAAGGCGCAGAACCCACAGCCTTTGGGGCAGCACATACCTGTATGGCTTACATAGGGGAGTACCCCCCCCCCCCCCGGACCTTATTGCTCCTATGTTCCTCTTGCTCTCTACTATTACATTCCCCTCCTCGTAACACGCATTTTGATTGTTTTTTTCCTCTCTTGTATCAACAACTCATCGAATTTACCTCAGTACAGTAGGATCATTCTCCTTCTGGAATATGCAAGTCTTTCCACTTATCGTCAACCTATAGCTACAAAAATATATGTCGTTCATCAGTGACATTTCTTTCTGAATCTACTTCTTTGATAAACTTTACTGAATTGGTTCCTTGTTTGCGTTTTAGGATGAGATTTCCACACTTTGTTTAAAGGTCTGGGGGAACGAAAGGACGAAGGGAGTTACTACCCTGGGAAGCAAGGGTGGTGCTGAGGTGAGCACCAGAGAGGCCACGCCATGTGTGAGTTGAGCTCGTTGTTAGATTTCACGTTCTTGCTCAAAGAGGTTTTTCTCTGGGTACTCAAGCCTTCATTTCCTCAGAGAGGAGGAGCATGTATATTTCGCGGCCTATTTGGCACTAACCTGTCAACCTCTTCTTTCATGTAGGTTGTGTGACTGCTTTCATTCCATGACAAAAGCAATCCACCATCGCTCATTCTGAAAGATAAAAACACGAGAAATTACAACTGTAAACGTCTCTGCAAGACATGAATTTTAAACAAGAAGAATGCCAAGATCAGGAAATCCCTCTTTGAAAACAAAAAGGCAAGTCCTCACCTGCGATATTTGGAAACAGAAAACAGCCACAGCGAGTGACTTTCGTCAAAGGGATGACTCCACGAGTTTGTAGAGTTAGCCAATTTGACAACCGGTAACCCTTCCCTCTCTTGTTCACCAAATCACTAATCTACTCACAAGATTGCTTCAATCATTACTATAGGCATCTAGGGGTCACCGAAAGCGAGTGGCCTTGACAATTCACTGTTTTGCCTTGTTTCCTTGGCTGACTGAGCATGTACGTAGCAAACATACGCGTAAAATGTTTGAGTTTTAAATCTAGGTAACGTTCAAACTTATTAAAATACTGGCTGTAATTACTCAACTACCTGTGAGCTTCCACTTCTGTCCAAGAATCGTTCATAACCAAGAAATAAGTGTTGGGTCCTGACTTGCAAACCTTAAAGGTAAATCAGATACACAATGAATCGTGAGTGAACTGTCAACTAACAACACTTATATAAGATGAACACTTAGACTTGGTACCTGCCTTTCTTTAGACATGTTTTTTAACTCTCCAAAAGAAAAACATCTTTCACAAGGTGAGTTTCCACTGTCAAGTAATTTCTGCGCGGGTACGCACGTAACTTTACGCGTGTAAATGAACAGAGGCAACGTATGCATGGTCGATCGTAAACGTAAAAGTTGAACCTCGCTCAACTTTATCGTGCGACTGCACGTAAAAAAATAACGCGACAGTGGAAATCTACCCTTAGACGGACACTCTGTGGAGGTCCCAGAAGTGCCCGTTTTGGAAAGATTGGACTCGGCACCTGGAGATAGACCATGCCCCTGTTAAGCCCTTCATTTTTTACATTCTCTTAGATTGACACTAATTTTTTATTTATTTATACGAGGAAAAATAAGACGCGAACTTTCCGTATAAAACGGCACATTTCGTCTAGAATAAGACGCGACTTAGCTAAGACGCGTCTTATTTTAGAACAGCCCTTAACCACTCCGAGCAGTGTCTGTCTTCAAGATACAAAGTCAAACAAAAGCTGAAATCAAAGTAGTCAACTGTACCCTGGCAAAACAGATACATTTTTGAAAATCACTTAGGAGACAATCCAAACTGTGCACAATGACAGAATGTATTTTCTCTTTCGATTGCCCATTAGTATCAGCTGTAAAACTCTGGGGAACTAATTAACCGGACACCTACTTCACTTTTATGACGAGTCGTTACCTCTAAAATATACTTGACACCATCATTGATAAGTTCAACATCTTCATGGTTTACTAGACAGTCGGTTGATAGAATCTGCCCCCTATCAAAATAATGCAAAAAATATGTGCTTGAAATGGAGTTCTGCGGCTGTAATAAGTTCATAACATGAACAGCAGTAGCTGAACGAAGTTTGTATTTTCCGTTTGTTAAACTTGAAGGCTTACAATACGTTTGCGGAGAGAAGCTGGCATTAACCATCTCACCCCTAGACCAGGTTATGGCAAAATTATTGCTGTCTGCACAGGGAAGCTACCTCTTTTTGTCTTGAAAGCGTCTGAGATCTCGATTTGTCGGGAAGTTTTTTGGAAGTTAGTTTGTTAGCAGTTCCCAGTCCCCGCCGCGTAGCACCCTATCAACTCAGTAAAGTACCTGGAGGCCATTACTTGGAACAAGATTTCTGATACCTTAAGATCCCTCAGTACATTGTCTGCTTTTAAATAAGCAGTCCGCCAGCTACGGTTCTAGCTAATTTTCAATGATATCTATATTCTATTATGTAATTAGGCTTTTTATTGAGCTATTTTGAAAAAATAGCTCATATGTCAGTGGTGTAAGCGTATGTATCTTTGTGGCTCTGTGGCTTTGTGGTTCTGTGGCTTTGTGGCTTTGTATGTTGGGATGTTTGTTGCAAGAGTCAATAAGGTTGAAGGTACTATGAGTTGATGCTTAGGAACCAATGAGATCTTGGCATCTACTTAAACATGGCATTGGTAAAGGTCGAACAAGGGCACTTTGAGACCGCCATCTTGATCCTTCACAATTTTTTCGTCTTTTATTACGGGTACAGGTGTTTGGAAGCATTACATAAAATATCTCCATGATTCAAACGCAATGAACAGTGATTCAGCTGTTGAAGGGTTCATATCATTTCTACCTAATTCGGCTATCGGTACAACGCACGTCAGTATGAGTTCTGTTTCACCTGCTACAACTGGGTAGAGTATAAAAGATCATATATTTTCAAATCTCTTCCAATGAAGCAATAATTGATATTTAGATATAGACTTCAATTCGAAAGCATGCGCCCTATAAAATGTGGTTTTAGAAGTTTAAAAGGCAGGGTTTTTTTTCTGAAAGCTGTATCGAGTATTGTTAATCCCGTAAACAAGCTTTAAAAATATTATTCTCTCGCTTACAAAGTTCAACCGACCTTTTTCGTTCTATTTAGTAAAGATGCGTAACTTATGTACAAATAGTAGCGTTAGGGAATAAAATTGGAAGAAGCTAGTTGACACAATAATTAGATACTGTTAAATTCAGTGGAGTAACATGATATAAGTAGAAATATATTTCGGCAGTTTGATAATTTTCTTGGAAGTAAGTAAATGATAGGCTATCAACCTTGACGTTGCATGAAACATAATTTAATTGCAGATGTTGTAATAAAGCGGAGGTGATTTCTTAAAATCGTTTGAGAAAATTTTGTAGTAAAACAATTTGCCTCTTTTTACGTACGAATTGTGAAAGGGCCAAAGACCAACATCTTCACATGCAAATTGTGTGCATGAGTTATTTTTATAATTCTGTTTACTAGATTACTGTGTGATAACTTGAATTCCCTCACGTACGAACCACGAAAGGGGGCAAAGTCCAACACTTTCACGTGCCAGCTGTGTGACTGTACATCTCATGCAGATTGGCTTTTCACAATAATAATAGTAACTCGGACGTATGAAGACCTGTTTCGTTTAGTAACCAATGCCTTAAAAAAGGCTCTTGTCTTTTAAGAAGCAATGGCTTTTAAAACATGACGAAATAAGTTATCGGAGTTAAAGACTGTTTCACAAATGTTAATAAATGTTAGGTCATCAACCTTGACGTTGGATGAAACATAATTTAATTGCAGATGTTATAATGAAGCCGAGGTGATTTCTTAAAATCGTTTGAGAAAATTTTGTAGTAAAACAATTTGCCTTTTTTTACGTACGAATTGTAAAAGGGCGAAAGACCAACATCTTCACGTGCAAATTGTGTGCGTGAGTTATTTTTAGAATTCTGTTTACTAGTTTACTGTGTGATAACTCGAATTCCCTCAGGTACGAACGACGAAAGGGGGCAAAGTCCAACACTTTCACGTGCCAGCTGTGTGACAGTACATCTCATGCAGATTGGCTTTTCACAATGATAAATAGTAACTTGGACGTATGAAGACCTGTTTCCTTTTGAAACCAAATCCTTAAAAAAGGCTCTTGTCTTCTGAGAAGAAGAAATAAGTTGTCGGAGTTAAAGACTGTTTCACTGAGTAGAATCGCACGTGAAAACCTCGTGAATTATGATGATGCAACCATCTACCACAATGATAAAAATCCTGGTATTTCGTAAATATTCAATATTCGATGAGTCACATTTTGGCTTAAGAAACTCTGAGGAAACCTTAGAGTTTTCCTTCTAATCAACGTTTGGTGAGTAGAAATTTATTTCACTTAAACGATTTGTTTAACTTGCACCAGATGAAACAGGGAAAGACAGAAGAAATTGATTATATAGCTTGAAGATCGATTCAGCTGAGCGTTTCGCGTTTTCATTTATGTACCGCAATACGCAATTTTGCACAAAAACCCAATCTACATTTAGGATGAAAGAGGTAGATTCATCACTTTTGGTAAGGTTACACCGAAGCATTAAAGTTACCCTGAAGCATTCAAAATAGCTCATGCACGTTTAACGTGCCTATGTTTGTAAATAGCTATCACGTAATTTTAGGTTTTATACTGTAAATAAGTCTTTGAATTTCCTTTCTTTCTCTGTTATTTTATTTTTCTTTTTTCTCGGCTTATTAGCATATTTTTGCTAGAGGTCTATTAAACCTAGCTAATCAAACCCGAGATTAAATAAAGCTTCATTTATTCACAAAGCAACGTGAAATGGCAGCAAAAATTTTATCAGAGTCTTGTGAGCGCTAAGAAAGTCTATGATTCTTTCTGGAATGGCGTTAAACTTGTTATAGAGTTTCTTAGCACTCTTGAATCTGGCACCTCATGGTTAGACATTCGCGAGTGTTATGCATGAGATTGAAGTCGAAATTCAGACACGAGTGCAAGGGACCGCTTAACTATTTTCTGTAGCATACGCTTTTGCTGTGTCCGCTATCAATAGTCAAGAAGTTTACCGAAGGACGCATAAGGTTTCACAATAGCCCGCAAAGTAGTCGACTTCGTTTTCCTTTAACCGAGCGGGAGGTGCGAAGGAGACACGCGAGGGGGCATTGGGTAAGAAGGAGCAATTTTACCCCCACACCCTACCTGTAAGTGGAAACGGAAACGACTGCTAAACAAGCTGTTTACACTAAGATCATACCTCTCCAGCGCAGACTTGAAATTGACATATTTCTTACTGATGGCTGCCTCAGCCACATGAACGGCTCCACATATTACCCCAAGCATTGCATCAGGACGCTCTGCCTGTACAAAATGACAACAAAAAAACATGTAAAAAGTCTTAAACGTAAAACGGTTTCCATCTTAACGTTAAATGGCCAGAGCGGAAAATACCTTAACATTTTTTAAACTGCCGCCTGGATGGTGCCTAATGTAAACCCGACTTTAAGTGCAGTTATGCCGATTTTCGAGAACCTAATGTTGCACTTGCAAGAAAGAACAAGATCTTGCAAAAGTCAGGTTTACATAAAGCCAGCAGCACCCAAACTAGAATTTAAAGAATATTACAGTAGTTTTCGCCTTGGCCAATAAAGGTACTTCTGAGTTTTGAGTTAGTAGAACAAGACTTGATATGTTGTGAGATTTCAAATACATTCTGTTCACACGTCTTGGTGCTATTTCTTTATTGCATTTTGATAATCAAAAGGAGTTAATAATGGTTAAAATATACACCCAGAAAGTTTAAGGTTAATTACCTGATCTTGCTTGGAAATAAGAAAGTCCAACCAGCCTGTGTCGATCTTGTTGTTCGAAAAAAATTCATGTTCCAACAACTTTATCAGGTATTCGACTGTGGTGCGAAAATCCCCACGAATAGAGATTTCCTTTAAGGCTAGTACCATGTTCCTGAATGAGAAATAAATACTTAACAATTATTCCTCGAGCCCGAATGGGCTCTGAGTCAATAGCCCATGAGGCCGAAGGCCGAATGGGCTATTGACTTAGAGGCCATCAGGGCGAGAGGAATAATTGTTTTAGTAAAATACAACTAGTTGGTCAAAAATATCGAGAATAAAAAAAACTTTAGCTAGTTAGAGCTAGACTTTAATCCTTTTTTGCCACCAAAAAGCCCGCGCTTTTCGCTACTAGTGGGCTATAACATATAGCCTAGTAGTAGCTCAACCAATCAGAATGCAGCATTGATGATAGACCACTAGTTGAATTTTACTAAAAAGCAATACTCAATAACCACAATAGCACATGCAGTGGACTTACACGAAATTCATGTTTTTCCTGTCATTGAACATGGCTGAGTATTACGCTTCAATTTGTTCTTGGCCTATAATAATATAGTGCACAAACCAGGGATTTTAGGAACCCTTTCTTGACCGAAAACGACTTTACAAGCTGGTTTGTTCAGTCTTTTCATTCTGGAATCATTTACATGTAAAGACGTTAACGTGAAAATCTCTTGCCGAAAACGTTTACAGCTACATCTGTCCAATGTGGTGCTCATCTCAGGACAGTATAAAAAAGGCATCTTGCTTCTGCAAAAGGGCTGAGAAAAATTTTTGCAGATGCGCTTACCTTCTTGCTGCATCCCTATCCTCTCCCCAAGCAAAGCAGTGGCCAAACTGAGAGTCAGCATATTCATGAAGGCCACCTTCTGCCCCTACACTGAAATAACCCCAGACATTTTTCATGCTGCGGAAATTCAATTCTTTAACTGTGCCACTGCTGGGTTTAAAGCCCTGGAAAATTAAAAGGCAAATGAACACCTTGAAGACGTTAAGCTAACGAAAGGTACATGTAAAGGTCCTTACTTCCCGACGGTAACTTGTAACAGTACACATTAGACTGGCAAACCTGAGGCCAACATTATAGCGCTCATTATACCCCCCTCTCCATCAGTGGTTCGTTTTACGGTTAAATCTAAAGCTACAAGTAGCCATAAGGAGAAGAAAGAAATTGGAAACAAGGATTTGAGGTCACACCTGGGAATCGAACTCAACACCATTGCACAGAAGGCCGCGCACTAACCGGCTGTGCTTATCCTTGCTGCTGTTGCCATTTGGCTTTCTGAATCCTCCTTCTATTTTTCAGTTCCCTTATGTAATAGGGGAGAATATGCCTGGTGCAATGTATACTTATAATTAAATGCATGCAGGAGGACGATTCTTTATCGGGAATTAGTAAAACCCTCAAGTTAGGGACTATGACAAAGTCAAGACATACAAAAGTCCTTCCCCAAGACAGACTTCAACCAACAAATTTACATACTGATTCTAATAAATCTCTGATTCAATCACACGTTTATTGAAGGGGGAAGTCCAGCAAATTCAAGATACACCCGAAATTTTCAGGTGAAACATGTAGATGTTTCTCTCTCTTTTTGCAGGCAGAGCAAGAATTGTCTAACAACCATCTGAAATCATCACAATTTTCCAAGGTGTAAAACTCTTAAGATTTTGAACTATGTATTGGTGGATTTTTTATGTCCTTACCTCATCTGGATTCTCTGAGGTAATTCGTGTGGCAATGACATGTCCCCTTGGTTTAGGACAGATCTCAGGACTGAAAATTAATTTTAAAAAGAACACACATCAAAACGTTTGTCCTTGTTCTGCACAAAAGGAAACACTATTTTAAATTTCAGCCCTCTCTTTTTTTTTTGCTTTCATGGCCATCTTTTAATAGTCATTTCAACGAAAACCTCTTGTTCCCGCTTGGCTTTTTGAATTCTCCCGCCCTTTATTTAGTTTCTTATATAATAGCAGAATGGGGACGGGGGAATTTAGCTTAGTAGCATACATGCCGCCACTCATCTTGGTTTGGCTAATGCGCCTTCCACCGCTTTTCCTTTCCTTTACATAATCAAAATAAAATACACTGATTGTATCTCATTAAAAACTATCAACAACGCCCTGCATTTTGGCAATATTTCTTCACAACAACCTTTTTCAGTCCTCTTCCACATTAATAAAAGTAAAAGGGAATAAATTTATTATTTCAGTAGTTTCAATGCATTTTGGCTTTTTTGTTTCCAACTCTCGACGTTTTTCAGACCCTTTCACACAAACGAAGAATGTTATATAGCTACATGTATATTTATTTCACTACTCTCTGCCATTTGGTTTTCTCAATGCATCATTCAATTTTTCCCACCCCTTTCCACAATATTCAACTTTTACCAGCTCCTTCAGAACTATTATTTCTGTAGTTTCATCACCTCTTTGGCTTATTGTTTTCCCAATGCACCTCTCAACATTTCTCGGACCCTCTCACAGTAACACAGACCAATGTACAGCTGTATTCATTCAGAATTATTTTGCAACACCCCTTTGCCATTTGGATTTCTCAATGCACCAACCAACTTTTCCTACACCTTCCCAAAATTAAAATAAAATAGACTTGATTATATCTATTTAAAAACTATTAACATCTCTCCGTGTTTTGGCAGTTTTTCCACGACAACATTCAACATAACTTTATTAACAGACATTGTATGTTTAAATTACCACTGGCTTCTAAATCTCCTATCACCATGATCAGTAAGTAGCCCCGCAAATTAAGACACTAGCAGTTTAGAATATAATATCAGGACTGATACATGTAGTTCTGAACATAAATTAACTAGTTTAGTGCTTTTCCTACTTGACAAAGTCTATAGGCTCTTTCCCAAATGGATCCACATCATACATTGTTCTTACATCCTTAATACAGTACAGCGGAATGCCCATAGCAACCTGCAAGACAACAAATTAAAAAACACAGATATCGCTTTTGTTACTTTTGAATAGTAACACAAAAAGGGACCCACTGAAACGTCAGATTGCAAACCTGAAGTTGGGCTGCAGGAAGGTTGATATCAGAAACCATCTCAGTGCATGGATGTTCCACCTGGAAAACAATTACAAAAAATATCTAAGTGATTGACGTGTTTTCTTTGTATGGTCATTGAATAAATGAATGCAATGGTTAAAGAAACACATGTATTGACTACAGTACATGTACCTAGAGCAAAATAGCATTGTTGGCAATCTCATGTACAATCCAATTTCCACCGTATTTAAACAAAGCAAATAAAGGCAGCAATGCCTTTTTATCCTTTTGTCTCTTTGTTTTTTGCACAAGTGAAATAACGGTCCAAGCGCATACGATGAGAACAAAACATTGATCTATGACTTAAATTCAGAATAATGTTTCTGCAAATACAACATAACAACTGTCATAATCATTTTCCTCATGTGCAAATGTGTTCAATGTAAGTCTGAATTATGCATGAAGCATCCAAATGAAATAGATAAAAACATGCATTAAACCAAGTAGCATCAGGGTTGCTTTAGATGAGGAGTACCTGTAGTCTTGGGTTCAGCTCAAGAAAGTGAAAAGTGTGATCCTCGGGATGATACAAATATTCCACTGTTCCTGCACTGACATATCCAACAAGACGACCAAGCTTCACTGCATCCTATAAACAAGACAAAAAGTAAGAATGTGCAAGTAGACAGTTGAACCATCCAAAAATATCAGTATCATATCTATACATAAACTTTGTAAACTTACATGGTATATACTATTATATTCCCTGAGGAGGCATAGACAAATTTCAATACGTGTACCTCTTCCATCTTTCTGAAGACATCAGGTTTAGCAATTGCAGCTGGTGCTTCTTCAATGATCTTTTGATGTCTCCGCTGCACTGAACAATCTCTTCCAAAAATGGACATAGCATTACCATACTCATCAGCCAAGAGCTGTACCTCTAAATGCCTTGCACTAGAAAAAAGTAAATTATACAGATTATCATGTAAGTGTCAGTTAAGAACTTTCCCCATTGATCAATAACTCAATAAATATGACTGAAGCTTTACTATACTGGGTTTACAAAAAGCTTCTCTTGCAGCAGGCAAGGATTATGAGAAAAGCAGCTGACTGTACCATCTGCAGGAGTATCTCACTGAAGGGTATGCGATTAAGCAAGTTAAGGACCAAAAACTCATTGTAAGAAGGCCTTGGTTTTTGTCCAGCTGGGTATTAAAGTGGTGCCACTGAGCTTCCATAAACAGAGCAAACCCTGCTAGACTGCAAACAGGCATCAATTGAGGCCCATGCACTTTGTGTGAAAATATTACACTGGTACTTTGCACTTTGCAAAACCGATTTTGAAAAAAAAAAACTGACTGTTTTGCAGTCTTAAACCCCACTGTTGTTAATAACTACAGCTGTACATGTACTTTGTGGCAGGAAAAACTTACTTTTTTGCTAATTTCATAACAAAGACTGGTGAGCCTGGAACCTCAGTTTGGACCTGTGGGTAAAAAAAACAAAGTCAGTAATTGTATTATTATTTTACTATAACTTCACTAATAATTCATTGCTTGAATAATAAGTTCTTTGGCTCATATGTGGCTATAATGATCCACTTAAGAGCAAACCTGTCTGAAGAAATTTGTAAACTCTTCATCATTGGATGCTTTACGGATTCCTTTTCCACCTCCACCTTCAGAGGCTTTGATCATGACAGGGTAACCAATTTCTCTGGCCACCTGAAAGGCAAACTTGTAGGTTGATTAAGTATCCTTAAAGCAAGCACCTAAAAGTTATACATTGCAATGTTATAAATGGAGATAAATTAGATCAACATTCAAAAGAAGAGTGACTGTAGGACAACTGTACATGTACGTATGTGAATCAGATGCATGTGGGGTGGGGAGATGAGGGGGAAGGAAGAGAATACTAATTCTCCTTACAGAGAAAAAGGGAAGACCGCCTGATCACAGGTGTAAGTGCTATTGAGTTTGGAATAAGAAATAAAGATACAGTATGCATGTATATGTTTGTCTAAACATAAAACACTCATATTCTTTTACTTTCCTCAAAATTAATGCCAATTAAATTTGTGATAAATTAAGCTGATAAAAACAAGAAGTGTTTCAATCACCTTGATTCCATCACTGACATCCTCTATACAACCTTTCATGTACAGGTCAGGAGACACACTTACAACTTTCCCATTCACAAAGTCCCCAGATGACTTTTCAAGAGTAAGACCTGAAACCAATGCAAGCAAACTTTATGACAATAACAACCATAATTTTATTTGACCTTACTATTATTATGCCTGGATCTACAATTAAAAGCAAAAGTTCTCATTTGCTACTAGAGAGGGCAAATTGCTCCGGCCTACATGTACGTTACAGCTGGTACAAAACACAGGTCACAGATCACAGGTCACAAGTGCAGGATACGTACTACAGGTCACTGTGCTATGGTAAATAAACAACTCTAAAAGTGTCTCCTATGGCCCTAATTACAATTCAAAATAGAGTCTTCGCTCAAGGGGAAACTGCTCACATGAATCTCAGAGTAGCGACTTGCACTTGTGACATAAGACCTGTGTTTTGTACCTGCCACTATACATCATACATGTGCATGTATATTGCAAACATGGGATTTCATGCAAAAAGTTCTTTTGGCCATACAAATGAAGTTAAATAAATATTTATTTAACACAGTTAACAACAAGGAGCTTGGGCGTGGTCAGCGGTCAATTGTTTGGCTCAAGCGCGGTCAGCCTTGCTTGCATCAGCTCCATGTGCTCAGTACAGTGTTTTCCTGGCGGCCATTGTCTTCGTTTAGCCTTTGGTCAGTCAAGATGGCTGAATTATTGCCTTGGATTACTTATCCTGATATGGATCATCCCAAAAAATGCAACACACCTGATCCACTCCATGGGAGTGTAGGTACCCCAACAGTTTGAGCCACTATAGTTGACGCAATTTTGTCGCCAAGAGCCCACATCGCTGAGGCAGGAGGACCTTTAAAAAAGTGAACCAAACGGTGGTGATTTAATGGTTTTTAAGTTGTGCAAATAGGCTGGGTTCAGTACTATCTGTCCACAACATATACAGCGGTATGTAGGATAAGTTAAATTACTTGCAGCCTTTTACAAGTAATTGCCTGAAAGCTTGGGCTTGACTTGTATTTTTCCTCTTTTCAAAAAATTCTTGCACAGTAATGCACCTGTAATTTGCCTATTGCCTATGACTCTTGCAATCCCCTTCCCTACCTCTGGAAATCAAAGAAAAAAAATCTTCAACTTTTCAATTTACTTTCAAACTATCTTTAAGTGTTCTACCGGTAAGTACTGGTGTGTTGAAACAATCCACTGTCATGTGCTTTACAGTTAGAAAAGGATGATGATAACTGCCTATAGCATTTGTTTTCAAATAACTTTTTAATGTGAAGAAATTGTCCAACTTTACCACTGTAATAAATTAATGCAATCAGAATAATTTGAAAATAAATGTTTATGGTACAGTATTGTATAACTAACCAATAAAGGTGATTCCATATTTTGACAGGAGATCAGGTAGTTTGGGATTCTCTGAGGCATGACCCCAGCCTGCCCAAACAGCCTAACAAAAGAGAAGTACAATCTTAGTAAACTCGGTCACTTAATTGCTATTAATTAAGTCACTAATATTTTTAATATCATCACCATCAACCTGTGTAGACCTTCACCATGCTGCTAACATTTTCCGTAATTTGCATAAAAACAAAACAGTTTGCTCATCTACGATGTAACCTCCCAGTCAAAAATTTGAGAATGATCAAGTTTTGAGAAGAACAAACTTAAGCTGTTTATAACATAACCAGGGACTTAACATGGCTGCGTGTGAAAGGGTCAATTGAGTAATCATTTAGCCATTCCCTAAGAGTAATCACTTAACACAAGTCTAACAGCATTTTGTTTTTAATAATCCAGATCTTTACTAGCTAAAGCAATAATTAATTCACTTTAAGACTTGTAACGTTAAAAAGGCAGACTTCTACATATATGCACCGTATTTCCTCGAATAATAGCCGGGGCAATCATTATTTTTTTGTGCACAAAAAGGGGAGTATTATTCAAGGGAAAGCGATTATTTCAAATATTGCTCACCGGAAGTCGTGCCCTTTAAATTTGGTTTTATTATCCCACTAAAACAAGAAAAGTGATCACATATGGGCTTTTTAAGAGTTCCAAATTTGGTTCCTTGATTAATATCCAATGTCAATATCCTCAGCATCAGAGCTTGAATTGTCACTGATCAGTTTTTCTGCATCAGACTCTACTTAAACTTGGCAGGGAGGGGGTAAATGAAAGAGAAGAAGAAACCCTCTCCATGTTTAATTCTTGATCTCCAGAGGCTGGAATCTCTAAATTTGAGATAAACATTTTACTAACTACAGCTCACCTGTACAGACACTCTCTTAGCAATATCCAGAATGAGTTCAACATTGGCATAATTATTGTTGTTTGTTCCACCAGGCACTGAGACATACTGGTCGGCCATCTTAATATACTCTGCATTGGCCTGGAAAAAAACATTTTTGTAGAAAATGTATGATGTAGTAAGATCAAAACATGATCCTTTGGCTTTTAAGCAACCTTATTTAAAAGATTCTCCTTAAATGTTACAGGAACAGACCTTATGCACTGATCCTTTATGACAAATACCAGGATGACCTTTTTCATTTCCAACCTGTTTCCTTCAAATACATTTTAAGAAAAAGAGGTTTTTCATGTAAAATGTTTAGATAGCACCCATGCTTACATTCCGAAGTGTAAACCAAAAAAAGCTCCCTAACTTTTCCCTGACCTTGCACAGTTTTGCATTTCCTTTATTTTCAGTCATGCAAGCAAGCATGACTGTTTGAAAAACCTGGTGATCGCAGTGAAAGGGATTTTAGACCTCATAACGTCTCTCATCCTAGATTCCACGAAATGCAACTCAGGATTTTAAAATTTCCCTCTTGAAGATAGATCCAAACCATTGCCAAGCCTGCAAATAACTTTTGGCTGTAGGGTGGTCATTTGACTGGACGAGGACCAGGTTTTCTGGGTGAAGACACCAGTCTGGTAGGTCAAAAAAAAGAAAAAAAGGAAGAGAGAGTGACAGACCAGGCCAAGCTTTTGCCCGTCAAAATCAGAAATTTGTTGGTCATTTGACCGATGAATGGCTGTTATTTGCAGGCTTGATTGCCCTGAAAAGTGAAATAAAGTGTCAAACAGTCAACACCAAGCCAAAAAACTTCCAGTTGCTGTTCCTGACATCTGGCGTGTCAGCATTCTATTTTTTTGGAGCGAAACCAGCTGCAAGCACTCTGTTTTTAAACATTTACCTTAAGGTCCTCTGGGGTGACCATAGCCACAAACCGTATAGCTCTCTCATTCCCAAATAATTCATATGCCCACCGTCGCACAGATCTCATGCATTTCACTGCAGCGATACCATTGTTGGCTATTAAAACTTTTTCTATAACCCTCTTTCCCCCAAATCTTTTAACAAATTCAGCAGGTGTTGCAACCTACAATAAAAAGTACAATGGAAGTTCTTAGAAAACTACAGAGCTGGAATTTGAATATTACTTGTACTGTCATAATACCTCGCTAGCTCATACGCCAAAGTTTCACTTAGGAGGGGCGTTTGGTTTATAGATGAGTTAGTGTACATGTACGGTACAGACAACTATAAAACATGTGCAGTAGGTATTTATCTCAATGTTTCTGGAAGGATGACTTGCTAGGTTTACCAGACTTTTAAGTATTATATGAACAGAACATGCATATTGTGCTTTCTTTCATCTAGGTAACATAAAACAGAACAATCTGCACACTAGTCCAGGATTGTACAAAAGAAATTATTACTAGCTTGGAAATATTTGTATATACATTACCATTATAGACAACTTTCCCAAGCATCTAGTAAATATTTATATCATAATTTATCATCATGCCAATAACAGGAAAAAAATATGCCTACATTCGGTCAGTATGAAGTCATAGGTGTCTAACCACAAATAATGAACTAGAGTTCTCCTTCATGAGTGTTTTCATCAATCTAATTACAATGTGCAGTTTCTTCCTTACAATGCTTGAGAGAAGGAACTTTGAATGAATAAAATTACTCAAGGCATTCTAGAGTACATTGCATAAACAAGTTAGTATACAATATTTTAATTGTGTGTTAGGTCTAGCAATATAGGTGACGTGCATTTTGACACTAAACTTGTAACCATGAGGCGTGAAAAATGAGCATGATGAGGCTCTTAGAAATTTAAATCAAGTGGAAGAGGGGAAATTGGTCTGTAGTGACATTACATACATGTATGTCTGAGGTGGTGCACGGATCTGTCTTCTTTAATCTTAAAAACTTACTGGACGATCTACAGGGCATCGAGCTTTCATTAAAGGTACAGTATTTCACAATCCCTCCCCCAACACACCCCCAGCGTCATTGTCTTGATTTCTCCCTCGCCGGCTTGTCCGTTCAGTCTCGACATGTAAATAAGGCGATTTGCGAAAGTTCACTTTGAAATTTGTCTAAAAGCTAGATTTGTAGCGTTAAATTCACTGCTATTATCCACTGAGTACCTAAAATGGTAATCACTCAAGCCTATTTGACATAAAAACGTTAAAATGGATGGTGCAGCTTTCTGTCAAAGCAGAGTGTTGACGTGCATGTAACGGCAAAAAACAAGTTTGCCCCGGCGTTTTGCCGCCCGTAAATTTGAGATACATGCGCATATCCAGGCTATGAGACTCTGGAAGTCTTGCAAGTACCACTTGGACAAATCTTGAAAATAGGCACGTCTTAAAAAAAAGGTCATCTTTGCATTAGCACTAACAGTGCCTGTTCATCATGTGAAATCCCAAGGTCCAATTGCGCTCTGGTGCATGCCGCTCGATAAAAAGACAAAAGATACAACCGTTTAATTTGAAGCACTCGTACTTACGCTGCAGTCTCTAGAACCTTTGGGTTCAATCTTTATCAAAATTCCCTCTTCACTGACATCTGAATCGTTGTCAGAAGCGGACATTGTGGGACTGAAGAAAAAAAAACAAAGAAAATTAAACACATGATATCAAGTGATAAACAAACCATGCTGCACAGAAACACAGCTGAAAGGTTGTTTTGATGATATTATAAAAATAACAACGCGAAATACAAACCGTTAAACCCCCGATTTACGAAATTGTGCCAATGAAGTCACTGTGATGGCTAAAGACCGCTGATAACTCCATCAGCCGAGGGAAAGTGTGTGATATACCAGCGGCGCACGGATAGCATGATTTCTTCAATTTCTCAGTCTCTACTGAGCATGTTCACTGCGTGACAGACACGTGAAAGTCAAGTACAACGAACTGTCACGGTAGCTCAACAAAAGGCAGTTATAAAATGAGAGTATGTTAAAGGTAACTTTGAAAAATTTAACTTTTTATACCATCTAGGTGCCATCTAGGTAACTCCTTTTCGTTATATGTATTATAATATTTGATATTTTGGATATTAACTTACACATGGCACTCAGTATTACGTGATGGTACGTGACAAGTGTGAGACTTAGCATGATGTCAATTTTTCAATCATGGCTACAATTCGTGATCGCTTGTTTAAAACTTTGTCCAACACGGTGACCTTTTAAACGACGATTACGTAACCGAGGACATTTCCTTAACACAACTGATAAAAAAAGTCCTCCAACCTACAATCTTGGACAAAATAAATGGAAAACCTTGCCCTCCCCCCCTCCCCCCCAAATCAAAGATGGGAAAATGGCGCGTTTTGGCTTTCGCGCGGCTTCATCCTTGATTTGGGGGGGATGGGGGTTTGCTGTTCCATTTTATTTTGTTCAAGATTGTAGTCTGTGTGCAGCCACCCACTCCCCTAAAAAAAATTTGATAGGTCGTTTGGGCGCGGCAAAAAAATTGAAATCAATATTATTAATTTTTATTTATTTGTTTATTTGCTACAAATTAAAGGCCTGTTAAACGCCCAGCCCTTTTCTCCCCCGGGCTGGCCCCCGGGCAATAGCATTTTTTTTTTGCCTTGGATGGGAAATTTCACTCTTAAAATTAATAGTGCGCTGTAAAGTTAACTGTTATAAATAGTTTTTTAAATGTCAAAGGATATTCTTCAAATGATATTAATTCAGTAATCAAAAAAACGTTGATTCACATCGATTGCTCCCAATTCTGCCGATTTCGTTATGTAATTCTGGCTTGATAAGCAATGAAGAAATGCATGCATAAAATCGAGAACAAGCCTTTACAAACCTCTTCAATTTTTTCCGTCCTTGACAGATGAGCCAAACTGCTTGTATGTCCTGTAAAATCCTCTGTGTAGTTATATTCTGATAGGAAACAGCGTGCGCGTCAAAAGCTCGGGATTGGCAAAGGCCCGGTCCTCGGGCAGCGCAAAATTTGCAAATGCCCCATTCCCGGACTGACAAGGTGGGCAAATGCTTCGCAGTAGCCCGGGGGTTGTGGGGCTGGACGCAGCTGGAATTGACTGATGCATTAGTCGACGATCTCCATCATTTGCCTTATGCCAAGTTCCATATTGTTAAGTAAAGGAGAGTCGAACTTCTTCTTTGGCTTTAAGCCATTTATTCAGGGCAGGGGATTTCTAGTTAATGGTATAACGGTATAAGACCCTGTTTTCACGGTATAAGTTGAGAATCTAGAGACTTCCAGCGAAAGTGCTTGAAGATAATTATGCCGATTGCAATGATTGCTTTTTTGTTAAATTCTTTTTCTTCTCTCTTGTTGTCTTTTTTGGCCCATTTTCTTAACTTTCTTGTTTCATCTTAAGCTTAGTGTTTGTGTCCTTCGTTGATAAAAATATCACTGAACAGGTACAACCGGGATTTACCGAATTGTTGTTAAATTTTTTATAGCATTAATACGCTGTTTTGTGATTTTCGACGTTTTCAAGTACATGTAAGGCTGATTTCTAAAAGTTAACGAGGAACCTACAATTGCTAACCTTTAGGCCTAACACCGCACGCGTAAAAAAATACTGAACATGCGTTAACTATTTGTTTCTTGTCTTACTTTAGTCAAAATCTATTGGACATTTATCCATAGCACTAAATGGTAGATTTTGCAATTACGAAAGCAAACAGACCAATTGCAACTCCCAATTTCCATTTTATATCACCGTTGGACACCGTTTGGCAGCGAAGTCCAAAAAGACAGTTTTTTGGCCGAAAATCATCACCAAAAATTACACTTTTTCGTCGCCGATTTTTTAGGCAAAAAATGACTTAAAAGTCGAACGTTTGCACTTACAGCAATCCTCAAGGCCATACCTTGGCATCTAGTTGGAGTTTTTTCTCTTGCTATTTTCGCTGGACGTGCTTCAGCCATTTTCTTAGAGCCAGTATCGCGTATCTCAAATTGGCTCGTTCGTGCTCGAAAGGAATTCTGGGTAATTGAGTTACACCGTGAACGCCTCCTATTCCCATTTCAAAGATTTATAAGTGTTGGGCCAGCGAAGTATTGCATCTATTGCTTTGTTTACAAGTCAAAACTCACCCAAATTGTCTTGGTAGGTCAGGGAATCCGTCTACCGAATTGCCTGAGAGATGAATTCTCTCGTGAACCGCCATGCCTGCTATGAAGCATGTAGCCTGAGTAAATTAAATAGCCGACCTTTGGCGATGCTACCACTGCTTTCCCCGCCAAATGACGTCTAAGAAACGAGCGCAGAAATTCCATACTGATGACGCATTACAACCCAGATCTGGCGGCTGGTGCTTGTTTTGATTGGTTGAATCAAATTTCCCAAGCGGCACGACCAATTGCTCGGAGTAGTCAATCGATAAAAATCGATAGGAATCAAGTGATTGAACGGAAATCGGTGAAAATCGATAAACTAAATTGCTGTGTCAAATCGATACTATCGATTTTTCATGATTTTATCGATGTATAACGGAAGTCCGCCATTGTTGTTTTTTGGCATAAGTTAGACTGAGTACAGCCGAGAAAACACATCCACGAATATCAAATGCTCAACAAACATGAAAACGAGAAATGTGGAAATTATTACACACACAAGTTTCTCTCTAAAACTCTTCGTTTGGTACATGATAACAAGAACTGTTCGGTTTTGTAATTACAAACAGATCTCGCAGGCAAGTATCACGAGAATACAACCTTAGGAAAGATTTCCTAGCCTGAATTTCAGACATCCCCTCGAGTCGAAGGGAAGTCTGAGATTCATTCAAAGATTTTCCTCGATAGATTTCACCGTTTCAGTTATCAATCGATTGCTAACGATTTTTATCGATTTCGATTTTTATCTATTGGCTACTTCGGGATTTAACCACACCCGGAACTACGCTGACGTTATTTTGAAAGGGCAGCAGGTCTATAAATCGTGAAAAACTGGGCGCCTACAAACCAGACGACGATTTCAAACCTGCTTTTGAAGAAAAGATAAGATTTTTCAGATTTTTTTGAAAGAATTTTTTAAAAAGTGATAACTGCTTGATCCTTCCACTCTCAAATGCAACTCAATTGGCAACAATTTTGCTGTTTGCATGAAATCAGCTTTCATTTTTGAATGAACAGATGAACAGATTTATCTTCTGATATAAATCAATGAAATCGGTAAAAATCAAGATAAATCGATAAACGATAAACGAGTGTGTCATCGATTTCTACCGATTGATCGATACAATCGATATCAATCAAATCAGATTTACCGATTTTTATCGATTGACTACTCCGGGCCAATTGGCGTCGCCAAATGTCGGCTGTTTTCTCAGGCTACGAAGCATGTTTGGCGGCTCAGCGTGAAACCACCTCTCACCACTGTATTCTTTCAGAGGCTTGCCTTTACTCCCATTCCGGCTTAATGATGCCAGTGGCTCCAAAAAAACACTTAAAACGCCATGAACTTGCAACAGTCAAGTCCATGAATCTGTTAAACGAACCCCGACCATTGACTTGCGCGACAGTCATCGCATTTGACAATTGCAAACATAGGACGCAAACGTGAGGCAGGTATTTCCATGGCGACTCCTTATATGGAAAAGGGTTATGAGGATCCTAACTGAGTTTGCAATTAAAAATTCTAATACTGACACACATATTCAGCAGTTGATTCTAATATGTTCATTGTCATTTTTAATTTGTTTACTTCGAACCTGAGCACACTAGATAGGTCCAGCTGTCTGCCACTGGAAATTTTCAAGATATCCACATCGTTTTACAGATCTGGTCCCAGTCCCTCAAAACTTGGATAAAGCTATTCACTGGATAAATCTCCCAACAGTTATCCACTGGCAATCATTTATCCGATGGATACAGCGCTATCCAACTTTTGAGCCACTGGGCGAGGTCAGAGTCTTACACACTGTAAAAAAAGTTGTACACACTTATAATTAATAAAACAATACGTATCGTTGTTTAGCGTCAAAGGTAGTAATGGGCAACTATGGCAAAGATATGAGGTGTGTTGTCTCTGAGTGAGAGTTCGTCGTAGCGTTTTTCTGAAAGGTACAATGTGGGTGTTTGATCTAATGCGCGTAAAAGTTACCTTTGCACAACCCTCAGTTAGCCACATTTGACGACAACTTCGCTCTATTTTTGCAGAATCAAAGTTGTTAATCACGCAAAACATCATTAGCAAAAAATGTTAACATGCAGGAATAATAGTAAGTTTTGTCAAGGCAAATATACACCACACCAAAAGTATTAAGCGCTGTCAAACGGAAGAAAATTAGGCCGCGGCAAAATACTATTCAGTATAGCCTGAGTTCCTGACTGTTATTGGAGTACCGTATTTCCTCGAATAATAGCCGGGGACGATTATGTCATATAAAAGGAAAGTTAATCTCAAGAATCTTAAATTTTTTAAAAAATCCATCAAGTGGTTTAAAAATTATTCGCTAATTTGTTAAAGAAGACCAAAATGTTTACAAAACCGCTAACAAGAGCACCTGGATACATACTAATCAAATCCTTCCTTCTAGCAATCGGCTGGAGCTATCTCCATAATCTTTCACACACGTTTTTAAAAAGACTGAAATTGCTAAGAGGTGAAATTACATTTCAAAAGCGCTTTGTTTTCTACAGATAACGGCCAAACATCTGGATTGTCCAGGTTTTACTGTTTCTAACCATAAAAAGTTTATCCCATGAAGCAGCTCGATTAATAAAACACTCTTACAGATTTCGCTTAAACTTCACGAACATCGAGGGGGCTATTGGAGGAAAAACCCCCCGTGAACGATTTTGGAGGAACACTTCCCAGTGCCGAGATATACTGCTGCAAGTAAAATAGGTAATAGCGTCATTTCGTTGCTATGACAACTCTGATGTCGTTTCAACCCTGATCATAACAAATTTTCATCTTTATCTAAAATAAATACAACTATGGTGGCAATTTTTCTAGACGTTTCATTATGGCGAAGTAGTTCATACTCAAACTTGGGAGGTATTGGCCCTGAAAAACTGTATCGAGCCCCCTTAAACATTGCTCACTGGACGTCGTGCCCTAAATATTTTGTTTTATTTTCCCATTAAATTAAAAATTAAAGAAAAAAATGATCACATAAAATAAACTGAACATGGGCTTTTTCAGTGCTCCAAATTTGGCTCCTTGATTACTTTTTAATGTCAATATCCTCAGCGTCAGAGCTTAATCGTCACTGATCAATTCTACTGGATCAGACTCTACTTCATCTTGACAGGGATCAGGGGATAAAAGAAAGAGAGGATGGCGAAAAGGTGTGTGTATGTGTGTGTGGGAGGGGTGGGGGCCGACTATTCGAGGGAGGCGATTATTTTAAATATTTCCGTCTGGCCGGCGATTATTCGAGGGTGGCGATTAATCGAGGGGCGGCTATTATCCTAGGAAATACGGTAAGCGCTCAATCACTATTACTATTAGGCTTAACTAGCTACATTTAAATTTAAGGAATCTACTGCTTGTTTTTAATTTCTCTGAATAATATCTCACCTATAAATACAAAGAAAAAACCCTTGAAACGCTCGGGCTACCCCAACATTGATGAAAAATCATAAAAGACGAAAAGACAAACATTCTGATGTTATATAACCAACTGAAGGCGATGCTAATGTGCAATGCTCGATCGATACCTATGCATTGTTCTTAAAGTTCAGGGCCGTTAAGCATAATGTGAAAATCAGTGCGGATTAAAACAATTGGGCGCCTACGTTTGTTTCAGTATTAATCAATGTAGAATTAGTGATACATTTGGCGGAGTCCTTAGGAGGCTGGTATTACATGTCTCTCTTCTCTGTTTTGTCACACACTTGAGTGATAGTAAATCTCAACCTCCTGTAAATTTCTTGAATACTGCATTGATGTTTGGTCCTACAATGAGTAGGGAAAAAGATAAGCGATCGTTACAAATGTTGCTTTCGGGAATGGCCTCCTGCAAAGTGTCGGGTGCAGGGACAACACGGTTTTACTAAGTACAATTAGCCGCGCGTGTATAAGAAAGAGCGATCGAGGAATTTTTCTATAGACAACCGAATAGTTAGATAAACCTGGAAACTTCCGCTTACCCGATGTTGGAATTCTCCTCCTTTTACTTCAAGTGCGTCGCCATCAAGCTTATGTAGTATTGTTTGCACGTTCTTTCGCAAAAGATCCACTTTTGCCTCAACTATAAATCGAAAGATTTTAAATAGAAACTTAAACACGTTGTAAAACAAGCTCACCCACAACTTCGTCTATTCAATCTAGAGTCTTCGATGGACTAGCTAGTGTTAAAGAACTTTATTGTTACTGGGTGGGGGGGGGGGGGGGGTAGTGTAGTGTGTGGAAATGAGCAGTTGCTTCTTGTGCTTTGTACCCTTGGAAACGGGAAACTCATAACCTTTTGATTCGCTGTTCGGTGGGAACTGTAAGCAAAGCGAAGGCCGTTGACTTAGGTATAGCATTTCAAAGAAGCATCAATCTGAGCTGAAACTTTAGTTGATGTGATTGTAATATCCAATTTTTGCAACCTTTCTTCTTGATGTTTGCCATGAAGTATTTTGCTAGACAAGTATAGAATGACTAGTAATTTCGAAAATAAGTGCTCAGCTTAGCAACGACAAACCGTCAGTCTGAACTAAATAGAAGTGAAAAAACTAAATTGTAGATCGACTCTAGGGCCGCTTTGGTCAGGACTTAGATAGGCTATAAGGCCTTGTAACTGTAACTTAGACAAGGCCTTTAATTTACTAATTGGACGAATGGCCAAAGACAGTTTTTATTGTTCAGTTCGGATCTTGTCGTGCCTCATGCAAGACAAACAAGGCCATTTTAGAGCTTAATATCCTTTCTTGATTTAGAGTAATTTGTTCTTACTTGAAATTGGGAAAGATGCTCCATGTTTTTCCAAGTAACGTTCCTTGATTTTAGGGAAAAGTTCTTCTTTATAAAACTTTTCATAACGTGTTCGGCGGTCCTCAGCTTTCTGAAGCCCGAAAAATAATTTGAGATTAGTCAAGCCTTGAGGTACTTTCCCTAAGTTGTATTACTAAAACGTACACGAAAGTTAGAAACAGCTACCAAACTACACATTGAGACATACCGCTAAAAGATCTTGAGTTAGCATTTTTCCCCGGGGTGAATGTTAATTAAAGTACTCCATTTTAAAGAGGTCAAATCTCTTAACAAAAGGCATTAAGGTCTTGAATAAAATGAAATAGATGATGTTTTGTCGGTATGGTAGGTGTAACCATTTTGACATGATTTAAGTTAATGCCCTGTGCATAGTAATCTAGGGGGGTACAAGGGAAAGGGAATGTAAAGTAATACACCAAGAGAGGGGGGCAATGTCGAAATTATTTCACCTTGGAGGGGTAATATCTAATTTTTAGCGAAAGTTTAATTACTAACGCATGACATAGTTTATTTTAATTGATTTGCCGAAAACATGAGCGAAAAGTCGTAAATAGTACACTGATATATTGATCAGAGGGTGAAATCAACCGAACAATTATATTTATTGTACTCTTCCCTCTTTTCCTAAACCTAAAATTAGTCAAACTGGTAACTCCAACCATACTACTAAAACATGAAAAGAAGCATTATCCTCCTCCTAGTAAATTGCTTCGATCGACTGCATTCTATTATGTCTTACATGAAACAGGCGATAATTTGTTCCTCCTCTTCATAATGACATTCAATCCTCTCGCAAAAAGAGAAGCCCAACAGTTGCGCTCAAAGCTACCTAGTACTCATAACCTTTAAAACTCAATGGTCCGAGGTCTACTTGATATGTCGCCTTGACCAAGCAACGAACAAACAAAACTACGTTTTATTTTTTTTTCCTATCTAGTAATTTAATGAATAGAAAACGCCAAACAAAATATTTGCATAGGTGAGAATCGTTGTGATCCCGCGTTTTTTTTTGTGCACACCGATTTCAGTGGCTCGTAATGCGGCATTCATAATTTCACTCTTGAAGTGAATATGTGGACCACTAGTAAGTCTTTACCTTAAGTATATTAGTAATGTCTTACTCTGAATTTACGAAAATTGTTTCTGTCTCTTTATAAGACATTGGCTGGTCGATCGAAGGGCCAAAATCAGGGACATTTTCCCCAACCCATTGCACCGTTATTTCCTAAATCTTGGGATAAATAGTGAAAGTTTGAAAAAGTGATCACGAAAAAGGGAACAACAATATTAAGATGACGTACATGGCGTATATGTTCAGTAGGTCAAAATTATATTCAGGTTATATTTATTTGATTCTCAATTTCCTTTGTCTCCTTTCCCTGATTATTCATGAATTAGGGATAGAAGACAAAGGAAATTGAGAATCAACCTAGGTTAAAAAATGTTTTAGCTGAATTCAATTGCAAATTTTGCCTTAAAACATATTTATCAGCGACGACCGATCGATTAAATATATACAGCTTCTGCAAACAATATATCCAGCTTCTGCAAACCTTTGCTTCGGAATCTCCGTGAATCGTGATGTAACATTGAGAGACAGGGTATGTGATGATGTTGAAAGGAACAACAATTGGATGATATCTTCTATATTCATCAGCCACTACTGCGCGAGAAAATTTCCATTCCACATCTGCGTTAGTCTAAAAGGAAAAACGCACAGTCACACAGCAAACAAGAAGGGTTCCCTGGAATAGAATTTTTCAGTACTGTCGTCATAAGAAAAACATTTACTTGATTCCCCATGGAAAGATGTATCTTCCATGATTGTCTCGATTCGGGGTCGAGGAAAATATATATAAAAATATTAAAGTGCGTTAAACGGTTTTTTCGATGTTAGGAAAACGCGTTTCACACTTCTAACCGGATATAAGTCCCTTAATACAAGATTCTCATTCGAATCTCCCGGCCACCAACAATTTGAAGAAAAACTGAAATTCTCCTAATCCTATCATTAAATAAGCGAACCCCAGATCAGTGCAGAGAAAACCGTTGCGAAAATTGAAGTAGCAATATTACAAAATAATGACGTTACTTCTGACTACATGGTCAGAAAGGCACAGCAAAATTATTTACCTCCACTTTATTGTAGGTGTTGGTGAGCAAAGCGACCAGCATGTTGATCAGCATAATGACAGATAAAACCAGAAATATTACATAGAGGACACCAACGACTGTACCTGACCAGGTGTCGTGGGATTCCATTGTCTCCAGATCCGTCAGGCCAAAAACGGACCATACAAGATGGTTAGATGTTTTGAATAAGCTAAGTATGCAATAGTAAGAAAAAAGCAAAAAATTAGGTTCAAAGTTTGAGAGAACTAATATTAATATATAGTTATATGTATAAACTTCACAGGAGTTCAGGCTTCAGGAGTAATCATCGTTTATTGCGACAGTGCTGTTTCGTATGGTCCGAAATTATAGGACCACACTCATCGGCAACTTCAATGATTGACTGGTACAATTAAGCTGGCAGTAAAGAGCTGGCGACAACGTTATCAAAAATCATGCTTAGTCTATGCTTTAATCAATAACAACGCCATTTTCTGCTTTTTTTCGCAAGTTACTTCCTGTCGTTAAAAAGGCAACATCATAGCAAAATTAATTACCCAGGGCAAATGCAAACTTTCTTCTTTAATCTTAATGATAGAGTTTCTACACTCAGTCGTTTGTTGTTCCATCATTGGTTATACGCCCACACTAACAATACACGTTTTTTAAGAATTGACTAATAAACAACTGATTTATTTTCAACCTTGACTCTCTATTGCTGGTTTTCGCTGTTATGCCATCGAAAATAAAAAAAATCAAAACTGTTCATTAGACAATAGATATAGCCCAAAGTCAGATAAGCTGAAGTCCAAGCCCAAAAAGTTTTGGTTCTTAAATCTAGCTCGAAACGATTATGTGAGACAATGTCTTCCTCCAGTAAAGATACTTCTGCGAAAGATAACGTGTCCAACGCTTTTCTATTTTTATTATTTTAATGATTTTTTAGTTCTGTCTTTTCCACAAACTGAGTCGTCAGACTTTTCCAGCCTTCAAATTGGTGTGGTTAACCCTGGCTAACTTATTGATGGATGTATCTACTTCCCCTATTGAGGTCAGGGATATCCTTTGTAAGCTGGAGGTCAACAAAAGAACTGGAGTGGATGGTTTACCGGCTAGGATCTTGAAGGAATGCGAAATGGACCTAACGTACCCATTAGCCTTATTGTTTGACATGTCTCTTAAAAGTGGGAGAGTCTTCATGGAAAAGAGCAAATGTCATCCCTGTGTTTAAAACCGGCGCTAGAGGCGTTGTGGAGAATTATCGATCTATCTCCATGTTATCCATCCCTAGTAAATGTCAAGAGAAGATGGCACATAATGTCATTTAGTATACACACACTCAGTGATCTTGGTGATTAGGCAATCTGATTGGTTCGCTATCTCGGACTATTCAACAATATTCACCTCCTGGCGAGTGGATAATGTGTGCATGAGCTCGGTGATTTTCCCATTTTTTTAAGAGAACAATCTTTTAAAAGTCGACAAAATCCTAGGGTTGAATGATTTTAAGGCAAAAAAAAGACTTAGAAGGATTCAAAAAGGCGTTTTCCATTTACTGTAGCTGAGTTTTGTGCTCGATGAATTGTTTGCAAATCCCGTTTATTCGCTTAGAAGAAGCCGTTTCGTGAACTCAGCGTTTCCTAACAAGAAAATTTGGCCCAAAACTCGAAGTTCATTTATATCAAACAAATTTGAAAGCAAATGTTTGCAATATTTTTGCGTTTCAAGTTAATAGGATAAAGAATGGTACAGGGAGACAACGTCTTACCTCGAGCAACCGAGCCGCCATTTTTGTCAGCAGTTCATACAAAGAACGACACAACAAGTAACCCTTTTGGGTATAAACTTGGTGAGTCAACAGAAAACAGCAAAGCTCTACTTTTCTTCTCAGGTGAGGAAATAATTCAAACTTTTGACGGTTCCATTTAAACCATTACGCTGTTGTTTGTGAAGTGATAAACTTGTGAAATGCCATGTTTGGAAATTCTGCAAAGATCTATTTTCGCATGATTTGATCCGTCAATCAAATCGTACTTTTTAATGGTTTTCTTTCTGATTTTGTTGAGATCACTTCGTGTGTATATCGCTAAAACAATAAAGAATAATTGTTAAATATTCTCATGTGTCCCCTTTCCTGACAGATTGGGAATTCGATTTCGTTAAGGGTCGTCCATGTGCTACCCAGTTGGTACTTACACACCATCAGTGAACAAAGGCCCTGGATAACGGACTACAGGTGGATGTGGTGTTCCTAGACTTTGCCAAGGCATAATCGATAGAGTTTCACATGTTATACTTCTGCATAAGTTTTGCAATTCTGGCATCTCTGGTAGTTTGCTTAACTAGTGTAAGGATTACTTGACCGAAAGAGAACAACAGGTTGTCATTGAGGGTCAAAGTTCTACCTGGTATGTCATTCCTTCTGGTGTACCCGAGGGTTCCTTATTAGGGCCATTATTCTTTGTAATTTTCATCAGCGATTTACCGGATGTAGTTATGCCCGGGAACACAACAGCGGTTCCTTCTGTAGGTACCGAGGCACAGATTACGTAAAACAAAAGAAACAATACAACCAAACAATAAAGCTCCCAAGAGAACTCTATTGTTTGGTTCCTTTGTTTCTTTTGTGATGACGGTACCTGCAGAAAGACCCACAATAGCATTATATGCTGACGACTGTAAAACATTTACAATAGTTTAATAAGAGTGGTGAACTGTCCTTCAGACCAATGTGAGTTTCAGTTGGACATGGAGAATCTATATGCTTGGCGTCAGCAAAATCTAATGGATTTTAATGTTAAGAAGAGTAAATTGATGTGTATCAGTCACCAAGAAAAGAATGCCTCTCCTCTCTGACATTAAGCTCAATAACAACATTCTGGAAGAAAATTCTGAATTCTGTGACCTTGGCGTAGTCACTAGTAACAAACTGTCCTGGAATGCTCATGCTGATAAAATATCTAGTAAAGCAAACACGATTCTTGGTCTTATTAAAAGGACTTGCAGAGGTCTGAATGATGTTACCACCCTAAGGACATTGTATTGTGCCCTGGTAAGATTCCAGCTGGAGTATTGTACCATTATCTGGTCACCACACACAGCAAGGAACCTCAACAAATTGGAAATAATTCAGCAAAGAGCCAATAAGTTTATTTTCATTGAAAATTGATGATGAAAAACTTAGCATGTTGTCCTTACAGGACAGACATTTTCTGTTTGATGCTTTCTTTTTTCTATAAAGTTCTTTTTGGGTATATCATACAGACATTTCTCCTTTTATTCACTTTTAATCCGATTCTGATGGGTACTCTCTGAGGGGTAGGGATGATTGTGCACTTAATAGTCCATGGGCCCGACCAGATTTTCTTACCACTTTAAGGGAGAAATAGTGACATGTATCAATGTAAAGACTAACTTAAGTTGTTTAAAATTTTTGATGATAGCAATTCTTATCGGGCAGCTTTATTATATTTTTTTGAAATTAAAAAATGTGGAAAATAGCGCCCTATGAAAACCAGACCTTACAGAGAAAATAAAGTGCCAGAGAACAAACGATAAACATTGAACCTTCTAAAACAAATAAAGAGATGAAACATGTTTGCTTTTATTCGATGCTACCAATAAGGGATAAAAACAACGTAAAAAATAGTTTTATAGCGATTTTACTTTCAGCTGGCTTTGTAATGCATTATGGGTAATCCAAGATGGCGGAAAATCTCTCAGGTAAGTTGTTGGTCAGTTTTCCTGGCTCTTTATAAGGAATATACTTTATTTCGATGTACAATTTGACAATTTACAATATAAAAATTGTACTTGAAATACAATTAGACAAAATTAAACAATGTTTGCAGTGATGTTGGGTAAAAAGTATGCAAAAACTTACCGACCTTCGAGATGTGAACTCTAGTTATAACTCGAACTTAACTTTTCATTTTCCGATTTCTATCGTTGTAAAAAGGTGTGTGAAAGAGAAGTTGACTAGTGCTATGAGGGATTTAGGAGAAAAGCTTGAGATTTGTTTAAGTTGCAGACAATGAAATGTTGATTTTTTTCTTTTACTAGCCTACTTTCACGAAAGTCTTCACAAGCATAGCCTTGTTATCTTAACTTTTTAGGAAATAAACTTAGAGGATTATCAATATAGAATCAGATGGACCCACTAAGAAACGTCTTTGTGTGGAAATGAGAAATGACTGTTTAATACATTGTACCAAAGATTCTGGTGACCTATCATCAGTTCAAGACTTGCAGTAATGGAAAACCCTTGTAAGGGCGCCGAAATTCGGCAGTAAGCACCAATTTTAGATCTCGCCAAAACTGTGGTTGGAGAAGAACTTCCAACCATTACGTACCACCGTAAATGCCGCAGTATTTTTACTATGAAACGAGATCTTGACAACATATGTAAAGAGAGAATTCAATGCAACGAGCCAGAATTATCAGAAAGAAGATCGTCTATTCGGGAACCCCCAACCAAAAGCACAACTTATAAACGAGTTTGCATTTTCTGTGACAAAGTTAGTAAGTACGCTAAAGGCAAAGATGTGCGGGAAAAACTGATACAGTGCATTGATCTGCGCGCAGACGAAAATATCAGAAAGACTGCGTTGGCAAAGAATGATAGCAAGTTATTAGCTATTATGTCACGAGATTTGGTAGCAGCTGAGGCATGCTATCACGGAACTTGGTACAGAGAATACACCCGTCCAAAGCCAGAAACAGGCACCTCCTCGACTTTATCATTTACATCTCAGGATGATGAATATGCTTGCACTGAGTTAGCAGCGTATGAGAAGCTTTTCGATTACGTCAGGAATAACGTGCTGGGGACACCTAATCTAATAAGGTTCACTGATCTTACTCAAACGATGATCTCCTACATGAAAGATCTGGGCATTAAAGAAACTAAGGAGTCCTCCAAGACACATCTTAGCAGGAACTTGAGACAGAGTTTAGGAGTTTATTGCAGTTTGAAGACCTTCTTGGTAACAACAGCGTGTTTATTATCCCGCCAATTTGTCACGACTTCAGTTGGCTAAAGAAGTATCGCGATTACAGCAACTGCAGTGCGAAGGTCAAGCATCATTAATGAATGACATCCGACCGACGAGTTGCTCTAGAACTTCGGAAAGCCATATGTTGCAAAGAAAACGAGATGTCGTAGCCTCCTGAGCCTTCCCAGCTCACTGAAGAGGAAATAAATCTCCCTGATGAAGTAGAGTGTTTCTAGCTACCTTGTTAACAGGAATTCAAAGTATCCAGAAGAACCATGCTCATCAAAAGTCCAGCGCCTTGTAAACTCGTTTGGGCAGGACATGGTGTTCGGAGTGACTGGCGGCCGAAAGAAGCCTACCAAAACACATATTACTACCCTATGCTGTCAAGACCTTGACAAATAATGTAGAACTGATTTAGATCTTGAATCGATGTGGACATGGGGTAGCCTACTCACAAATCGAAGAATTGAACGCAGCATTGTGTCTTCAGAAAATGGCAATGACCCCGGAAAATGCCGTGCCGCTTCCTGACAGCATCAAGGCTCACATCAGTACATCGCTTGCCTGGGACAACATCGACAGATTAGAGGAAACACTCTCAGGTGGGGGGACGTCGCATAGAGTAAATGGCATCGCAATACAAGCTCGACATCTTGGTCCCGATCTTCCTCCAGCCCAGGCGACCCCTGTGATAACAAAGTCCAAACAAAGAAGCCTTGAAGTAGTAAACGAATGCGATCTTCCCATCTACATGCAGGAGAGCGCTGTGGTCCCCCTCCAAGACCCTATGTTGAAGTTTCCTGAACAGAGATACAAAGAAATGCTTGGAAGAAGAATCTCTTGTGGATTCTTGTTCGGCTCCATGCTGCCGAAAAGCAGAAGGTTTGTGTGTGGACAGGGTTAAATAATCCTAGTGCGGGATAAGATTGAAGTGACAAAAGATAACATAGGATATTTGCCAACTATCGATGCACCTGCAACGAACATGTCAACAGTATTCGAGATCTTAAATCAGTCATTAAAGATCAAGGACACCCTCAAGCTTCAAGCCATAGTTGTTGTGTTCGACCAAGCGTTATATGCTAAGGCCACCGAGATAAAATGGAAGCACACTGAGAAGTTTGAGAGTATCGTTTTAAGAATGGGAGCATTTCGCACCATATGTAAGTTCTTGGGAATAATCGGAAAGAGATTTCAGGATGGTGGGTTAAAGAATATTTGCATAGAATCCGCAGTTATCACAGAGGGTTCCGTGTGTGGAGTTTTAGAAGGGCGGAGATATAACAGAGCTGTAAGGTTCCACAAACTCATGTACGAAGCCTTTATGAGAATGGCATAGACGGGATTTGAGACTTGGTTGACAGAAAATCTACAAAGTAAGAAGACAGCGGTAGATGACGCCGTTAATGGACTTGCGAGTTTGTATGACAAGATTTGTAACGCCGAGTTCCAAGATAAACTAAAAAGTCAATCTTTCTCCGATTTAACTGACCTTTACGACCAGTACATGAACTATCTTTGGCACAAGAACGGAAAATTATCACAGTTCTGGGTTTCCTACCTGGACATGGTCGAGATATTGCTGGGACTACTAAGAGCGTCAAGAGAGGGTGATTGGAAGCTCCATTTTTCATGCGTAAGGAACATGGTTCCTTGGTGTTTCGCATACGACAATATTAACTATGCCATGTATTTCGATCTTAGCAAATGTGTTTGTATGTGTACAAAGCTACAAAGAAAACGAATAAATTTGGAACTCGCGGTTCAAAGAAGTTATGTCACGATGGTTTTATATTTCTTTAAACTCCTAAGAACAAATTGGAATCGCAGAAAACCCTGAAATAACGGTTCAGTTCTATCTAAAATTACTCTACTTGCATACCTCGACTCATGATGGAAACGGATTGCAACTTGAAAACACTGGGCCAAGTTTTTCAAGTTAAACTCCTAAGCTTTGTTTTCCCTTTGATAAAATCATTCAATATCTGTTTTTTTTTTTTTAAGAAGGACAAGATATGATGGAGGATAGTTAAAATTTCGGCTCAGCTTTGACCAAAGTCCTGTGGAACCACGACATGGCTCCTATAAGAATTTGATCCCAGGCGCACTTCCATTGATTTATTGCTTTAGCTGCCAAATTATATGTTCATCAAAAAAGATAAAAGAAAACGCGAAACTTAAAACAATTGCATTTCATTACAGGTATCTTTCGTCGTATTTGTTAGACATGGTGCATCTCGAAAACGACCATCCCAGTGTTCTCGAGTGTTTGGAGTCAGGTGGATTTGCCGTGCAGATAGGAGAAAGTAACCCCTTCGGAAAAATACCTGTGGATCAAGCTTGCGAAGAAACCGTCAACAGAGACACGAAAACTCCGGGAGGCACAAGGGGATTCAGTCTAAAACCCCAGGCTGTCAGCAAGTATTACTTAGTAGCTGAGTGTAGAAGCATTTTTATGCGCAACTTAAAGGACATGTTTCAACTAAATACATCAAGCTGTCTACACAATGACCTCCAGAAGACCAGGATCTCCAGAGACGAAAGTAATGTGAAGTCATTGCTATCAACGTTGGATAGTTGGATAAATCCATTTGCAGTCGAAAAGCAAGATCTTGTTTGTTTATCCATCGGAAAGGTGGCAACCGAACAGATCGAAAAATATCTTCTCGAGGCTCATGATATTGGTGAGAGAGCTTACCGTTGCTTCAGTCAGCAGAGACTAGAATCGAATCCAGCAAAGGAGAAGTTTTTCGACGCACTGAAAAAGGTAAATCTCAAGACCTTCGCTCACCTAAGCAAGAAAATGGAAGTCCTAAAGGGAACTACAAACGAAATCATAATGAGAGCGGACAGAAGATTGTTTGCACAGATGATCGTAATAGCTGAAACGAGAAGGCTTACTATGAGTTCAGTGCTGTCTCACCCTCTGGGGCCTCCTCCCTGGGCACTAGCCTCTCCTGATGGCTCCTTAAAAAAGACTAACAAGAGTACATTTGCAAACGAACTCCAGAAAGATATACCATCGGTTGAAGTCATCCCAAACCCATCAGCGTGTATCATTGATGGCATGTCCATGGTCCAAAGGCTCAAAGGAGACCATAAGTCATTTGCTGAAATAGCAGATGTCTTGATGGCTATAATCCTGGGCGAAGGTGCAACGAGTAAGCGTATTGACGTCGTCTCCAATGTTTATAGAGAAACGTCAATCAAGAACACAGAGAGAGAAAAGAGAGGGGGATACACGGGAATCGAGTACAGAAATATACAGCCAGATCACAGAATACAACAATAGAGGAGTTCTTGTCGAACCCTCAGAATAAGAAGCAGTTAGTTAGAGTTGTCACTGAAGAATGGCAGAAAGAGAGGTTCAGGCAAAGACTAACAGGTATTATCTTTTCACCACGACCGAGGAAAGTTGTGTTGAGATTTCAGCAGATCATGTCAGACCAAGAGAAGATCTGACGTCAACTCAAGAGGAAGCCGACACCAGACTTCTTCTTCACGCATCTCATGCAGCAAGGAATGGTTCCAAGGCTGTTGATATATCATCAGAAGATACCGATGTATTTGTACTTTGCCTGGCATTTAATGACTTTGTTCCAGCTACTATGTATTTGAAATGCGGTACACAGACTCGCGCAAGGTTTGTCAGCATTACAAATGTCTTCGATCGTCATGGTTCTAGGATTTGCAAATGTCTTCCTGGTCTGCACGCTTTCACTGGATGTGATAGTGTCAGCGCATTTTCTGGAAAATGAAAACTGACAGCGTTAAAGTTAGTAAAGCGACGTCCTGTATACCAAGAGTTATTCCAACAGCTTGGCGTAGAATGGGAATTATCGGATGGGCTATTTGTGCGTCTCCAATAGTTCACATGCCTGATGTACTCTTCAAATCCTGGAACTAAGGATGTTAATGTGTTGCGTTACCGCGTCTTCTGTGCAAGGAAAGGAGAGTTAGAGTCGCACCAGCTTCAACGATGCCAGGACACGTTACGAAAGCATTGTGAGAGAGCAAACTATCAGTCAGCAATATGTCGCAGGAGTCTTCAAAGCTCACCCCAAACCCCCTTGCCCATTGGCTCTGGATGGTGCTTAAAGGATGGTAAGTTGACTATTGACTGGGTGAGTTGGGAACCGGCACCCAAAGTTGTGCTTGAGCTCCTATCCTGCATGTGTAAGAGAGTCTGACAGTTGCCAAGCTGTACCTGTCTCGCTAACGGATTGCATTGTACTGTACACATGTGTCGGTTACAGGAGTGTACAGACCAGCCTGAGGAAGCTACAGAGGATTTAACTGTAGATCAGCTCTGATGTTGAATGTGAAGATGATTGAGCTGTAGTAATCTAAAGGTTCTCGCGGTGCCTTGACATAATCTCTTAGTGATGTTGGGTAGTGGACAAAGTTATTTGCAAAATTCCAGACAGGAAAGTAAAAATGGTTATTAGGTGTTGAGGTTTTTAGCAATGTTACTGCGTGTCACTAAATAAACTAAAGCTCAGGCACTAGTCTGCAGCTCTTGCAATATTTATTTCGATGGAAATGCGACTAGAACTTTGACTGTATAACACAAATATTCGATGTAAAGTGTACATTGGCACAATAAAGCAAGTAGCTGACGAGGTTTCCTGAGAGTGTTCAACATTTCTACGTATGAAAGCACTTTTAGCAGATGTGATTGTTGCTATGGCAACCAAGGTATATTAATTCTCGTCAATATCTTAGTTAAATGTTATCATAATGCAATTTTGCATTTAAATCAACAGTAGAGCACAAAATATGCATGAAACCACTCTGTTCTCATCAACCACTTTTAGATAGTTAGCTCATATTTTGTGTCAGTGATTACGTCAGTTAATCACGTGATTTTGATATTTAAGCTGGCCATATGTCATTGCTATCATATATCAAACCAAAGTATAGGAATTGAGGTTTAAGAAAATGTATGATAGCACTGCTCCCTTTAAGTGGTAAGAAATTTCCAATTTTTAGGTCTTGGCCCATGGACTATGAGAAGAACTATGCTAGGACAGGCATTTTAAAATTTAGCTTTTTTAATAGGATTGTTGATATGTGGAATGCGTTACCACTGTCAAGTCGTTGTGCTCCAAGTATCTTTTGTTTCAAGAAGCAAATAGCGGATTTCTTGGCTACTCGATTATCTCTCGAATATTTTGGTAGATATTTATATGTCAATCGTAGTTTTTACTTTTTTGATATAAAGTCAGGGCTAGGGGTATTGTCACCGCCATGTAAATGCCCCTTTACGCAAAAGCGTAGAAATTCAAGCGTACCGTATCACAAAACGAACAACCCTTTAGAAGTGAAATTCTGTCCGATTATTTGTTTTAAGCTGTTCTAATACTTCTTGAAAGTAAAAACTCAGTAGGAGTGATAATTCTCTCGTTTGAGTTTTTGATGTGGCGTCATGTGACGGTATGGTAGTGAAATTTCTGGATCTCAGTAAACTGTGGTCCTGGAAATATGGCAGAAAAAGAAAAAAAAACGAAAAAATTGACATGTACGATTTTCCTGTGCATGACTCTTCAGCGTGCTGTGGACCTGAACATCATACACTAATAGACATACTGCGGACAATGTTCAGTTTATTTTTTATCTATAACAGAATTAAAAATGAACATCAATTGTGATAGGGAATAAGGAATGTAAATTCCTGGCCTACACAACTGACGTTTACTGACTTTTAAGCTTTGTTTAGGCGGACCGAAGGCAAGTATGAGGTAGGCTTAAAACTAGCCTGTTCCAGGGTCTAAGATAGCGCGAACACGAAAATAGACTGGGATCACTTGCTCATACTTTCTCGTGCCGAATTCACTTAGTACACATTATCCCTACTATATCTGAGAGCCTGGAACAGGATAGCTTAAAACAAAAAAAATAACGCCTGATCAGCAGGTTAGTAAGTTGCGGAGGCCTGAGGTTTAGGCCTAAAATTGAAGTCTAAAATTTGCAAAATAAGTATTGTGTATTGTGACGCTGTATCACGCAGATAAAGAACTTACCAAGATAATGACCCACGCGCACAAAAGCTAAAAATATAAGATTTAGAAAATTAGTCAGTAAACTAGAATTAAATTTTAAAAAAGTAAAATATGTCTTTTAATTTTTTCTATTAAAAAATGAACCAGATGAAAGCCGCGAGGGATAAAGGCATAAAATAAAATAAACATGCGCTCGCCTCACCTTTTCACTTGTGTCCAGTTGCTTTCCAGTTCTCGCGTTGGCGTCAAATAAGACATCTCGGCAGTGTAGACCATTGTGATGGCCACAGAAAAAGCCACAATTACAAAAGCAAACTGTACCAATATGGTCATAAGATCGACGATCATTTTGAACAACGCCAGCTGAAGTGGTCCAGCAGTTTTGTTTAGTTCCATAATGCTTGAAAACCTCAAGACTAGGAGCAGAGTGTTGACACCGTAAAGAAAGTTAACCACCTCGAGTAGTCTGTTATGGTACGGATCTCCACCTTTAATGATGGTTGCAACTCTGAGGACAAATATGAGGGAGTGACACGAGAGGGTAATGACATCCACATAGTTCCACATATTTCTGAAGAGGAAAGTCAAGACTCAGAATTAGTTTGCAAAGATCTGCAAAGAACACGAATATCTACCATTTTATCATAAACAAAGTAAAAATTTCACGGAAAATTAAACAACCAACAAAAGATAGAAAATTACAAAAAGTCAAAGAAGTACCTGAAACACTTGTATGAGACAGACATACTCGGGAAATAAGCTCTCTTTAATAAGACAAACAAGTAACTTAAATATCCTGCTTATTAAATATTCGCGTCGACACATTACGTAAGCCTAATCTTAATAACAAATATAACAATGCACGCTTGGCACTCGTCAAACCTTCCCTCTTACAAAAGAGAATAACCCGAATAGAATCACCAAACAAACAGCTCGATTTATCGCTAACTTGTATACCAAAACACTACAAAAACTCAGAGTTCAGCGTTAGTTTAGAACAAAGTCTTGAAATCTTTTTGGGGACCTTCTTTCTCTCTGCGATAGTCGAAGATTAGTTGGCGGTACCGAAGAGGGCACAGGAGATGGAGTTTCCTGTCGACCTTGTTCGACAGATGTTGGCACTGACTCAGGAACAGAGGGCCCACTTGACTCAGGTACATCAGGTGGAGACAAATTTGCTCCAGGGGATTCTGCGTTACTGCGACTGGACTGAGGGGTAACAGGCGAATCAAACTGATCAGCCACGTTTTCAAACTAGGAATTATTTTCAATGAATAATAAAACAGTTATCGAAGTCGGCTTTGGTATCATATGAAGAATTATGGAGATCTCGGAGGGTGTTATCCGCCTCGGCCTACGGCCTCGACGGATAACACCCTCCTCGATCTCCATAATTCTTCAGAAGATACTCAGCCTCATTCATTAACTGTTAATTAACAAAGACAGTAACATAAGTCCGTTTCCGAGAGTTTCTTTCTCTTAGGAAAGTGTGAAGAATTATAACTATTTCCTACTTTACCGACAAGTTACCCGGGAAAGTAATTTGAATACAATCCTTATTACATGTACATCTTACCGCAAATAAGCTTTGGCCTTGGAAGTACGATACTGCTGAACCTCAGAGATTAATAGTCCGATGTAAAATACAAGAACGAGATATTCCTCGATTCGTGGCGACACAGAAGAGCGCAATATACATATCCTGAAGTGCAAAGCCATGAAAACAATTTGCTGTAGTTTGTCCTTTAAAAAGATGATGAATGGGGTTTTTGTGTAGTCCAGGTACATATCTGTAAGACAAACGGTCTGATTAGTTGAAAAGATGAAACTGTTATGAGGATCGACATTATGCCGTGGCCAAAAAGGTTTCCTTTTCCATGTTTTTTATGCAGTTACATTATGTTCATGAATGCAGTTTAAATGATAAATAAGGGGAATATCTCGTCATCACGAGTTAGAAAAGCCTCCTGATCCTTGCACAAACCTCTAATTTTTCTTAGCGTCCGTTTCTTCTTTCGATTTTCCTGCCCAACAGTTTCCACACTTCGAGCCTCCTGATCCTTGACGTAGAACGCATAAGTGATAAGTGGCAGAAACACTGGAGTCAAAATGGTGTCGAGTAATGTAAATACATAGACAAGAAACCTCAATTTTTTCCCTGGAAGACACTGACACGGCAAACCATAATTCCACCTTTTGTTCAGCAGCCTGTACACCAGCGGATGAGATACAAACTAGGGAGATATAAAGTCACGAAAAAGATGTTTTGGAAAGTTAACTGATCATTCTACTATAAAATGATCACTTCCTTCAAATTTACATATTGGACTCGCCTGTCGCGTCTTCAAACGAGAGGCTTCTACAGGACCCTTTTCCTCTCATCCCCTTACCAAAATAGGCTGATTTAAAAATTTTAATTTACAAGTTATCTCCCCACCCCCACGCTTTGGCTCGCAGTTGGCCTTGTAGCTGACTCTTCGTCTTTACTTCGAATTCTCCAACAGTCTGCAATTTTCTAGAGTAACACTGCAGCAGAAAAGTAATATATCAGCTCGCTTATGTGAATTACATTTTTTGAATGTGTCTTTGACTTTAAATTGCCGATAGACCATTATACGATTAATACCTTTTTCTGTTTAAAGCGAATAGCTGATTCGGTAATATTATCAAGTAAGGACGCGTAAGTATCCATAACATTGCTTTCATCATGCTTAATTGATTGTTCCTCTTTCCTGCTGATCTGATCCATAAGAGTAACAGAAAAATCCTCAACCTGCTCTGCTAGCTTAGTAAGGAATACTGCACTCTCGTCTCGATAGTAGGAGAGTTCCCTAAGTTTCGTTGAAATCTGGAAAGTAAAAAAGAAGAAAAAAGAAAACAAACATTAACAGGTGTCCGAGTTAGGCCGAGAAAACAAACGCTGGATTTGCCTGAAGGCCTTGTTGAGACGGCCTTTTAAAAATGTTGGATAATGATGAATCCGGTTAAAATGAATTTAAAATGGTTCGTTCTTTCAAACACATTTGCTTTTTATGCGAAAAACATGATCGAAGGTGGGTTTCCGGTCTAAGTGTCTCGTCTAATTTTATAAGCGTCTATATAAGAGGAGTGAAACTGACTAACCTTAAAAGATATTGTCACTGGATTTTGACAGCAGCACAAATTAGTGGCGGTGATAACCTCTTCTATTTGGTCTTCAGAGGCGGTTCCAATCTTCTTAAGAATGTCTTTAATTTTCTTCTCGGCTGCAATGTTGCGAACAAAATTTTTCCTGCAGATTAGCGCAGCACAGCATAGTTTCGCTTAACCAAGAAACGTATTGATATGACTCTGGCCATTTCAACACAGAACGATTATTCTGGTAGCCGGGGGCACTCTCTCTCCTTACTTGACCTGACGCGTATATGCCGCCAAACCGTCGGTATGGTTAAAAAGTCTTGAATTCCAAACAGGACATGCAATTTCATTATTTACGGTCCTAAATAGGGCATCTAAATTGTGTCTAAATTCCTCAGTATTGCTGTGCACCGGCCCTTTAAAGTGTAACCGGTCGATATGAATGCATGGTCTTAAGGTGTTTCGATACAGTTTTTCGGAGGCCATACCGATATTTTTCAATCGCCTTAAAAGTGGTTTTCTTTTCTTGTCCGATCGCTATAAAATTTTCACCAGTAATTAGGTATGGATTGAAATTTGTGAAAATGTAGTTTTGAGTAAAATCGATATTACTATGACCACAATAAACAAAAAACTTTGAAATTGATAAAAGCCGAATTTTGTGTGATCTAGACCTGCTACTGAAAATCCAGCACTAGGAACATAAAGTTTAGTGTTTAGCAAACAATCTCCGTAAGAAGTAAAAAATTCTGTATGTTTGAATTCGACTAAAACGAAAATATATTTCAAACCTTAAATTTTCAATAGCCGTGATAGATTATTTAATAAAAACGTTATAAATGACTCACATTATTCTTAAGTAGCGTCAGGATGCTGCTTCATATCATATTTTGATGCTAGGAAATTTTGGTGTACTTTCGTTCTTTCGATCTTGAAAACGAACCCGTTTTCTCACCACCTGTATAAGGGCAACTTCATTCAGAATTTGGACTTTTAGCGCTTCCTTGAATATCTCCGAAACGACTCGAACGAATTTTTTTAAAATCTCTTCACATAATCATCATAATGTATATAAAAATGTCTTAAACTTTCATTAAGATTGATCCACTGCAACACCTTAAAATTTCAAGACAAACCTATCCTACGAACCAGTCAAAAATCTGCGTTACAACATTCACTGTTTTGACGTTATGCTAATTTTTCCAAATTAATACGGACAATACATACCTCCATGACTAGTACATTTTAGTTTGAATTTATCGCATCTTTTGAATGTAAAACATTGACAATACTCACACTGAAATGTACTAGTCATGGATATATGTATTGCCCGTATTAATTTGGAAAAATTAGCATAAGTTAAGACTTTGTTAAGTCTTTTGTACGCCATTTTGAAAGTCACTGACGCTAGACGTGACATCATAATGGTACGAGGACTGAACCACCGATTTCCTAGGAGACACCTCCCCCTTACTGGCTGCAACATATTTCTTCACTTTTTTTACACTTTTATGTATATTCTTTTTATTTTTGTCAGTGTTACTTCAATTCACGATTACTTTAATCAGGAGCCCACAACCCGGAGCGATCAACTCCAAAGTAGGCCTACGTTACTGCGTTTTTACGGACTAGTTTATTTTTAGACACAATTTAGGGCACTTTTCCCCATTAGAATCTCCACCATTTCTATGAGCGCATTCAAAGTACAAGATATTTAAAAAGTAAAACTAAACGTTATTAAAAGGCAAAAAATTTCTTTTTTGGTCTGTAAGTTTTGCTGGCTAGTTTGTGGAATTTAAAAGACATTCAAAATTCGCGCCAAAACTGTTCTAAAAATAAACTGTTCCGTGAAAACGCCGTAACACGAGCGCATGGAAGTTCCTCGCTCTGGGTTATGGGCTCCTGCTTCAATTCTGAAGATGTAAAAGTTTTTTCATCAATACCTTTTTTTTTATGGTTATCACCATATATGACTAATTACCTTCATTATCTTGATTGTTAGGACCATCTGTAATATCTATTGGTCAGAATAACAAGAACAACAACATTATCATTTTTGGCGGCCTTTACCAACCTCGTTCCCAGGGTTCTCTCCTACCCGCCCCATGGAGCGAGAGAAAAAGAGACCCTGGTAAACGCTGGTTACGTGTCTCCCAGAATCTGAGAGATTACAAACAAACGATTTGGGGAAAGGGCAGGTAAGTGTGAGATTTGTCCCTACAGATCGTAGACAGGTCAGTGTAGCCATGAAACTGTGTACCTGACCTGTTCTTGAACGCCGAAATTTATAATGCACAAAATCCTTTGACAGCGAAAGGGTAACTTCCTGCAGAATATCTGGATGTTAATTGGATGTTTAGCAGCGATGCTTTCATGTCGCACATGCAACGGAAATCGCGGAGGATTCACCGTTTGTGCAGTCAAAAATAATTTAGGTATCCTGGTAGTAGGATTCATAACGAAACGGACTAGATTTGAATTGCCGTTTCTATGTTGTGGAGGCCACTTAAGGAAACAAATGTACAGTATCTGTATGTGTTTTCAAGACTACTATTATGGAGGGCGCCGAAATAATGTATCAAGCGTTGGTGTCCTCACCGACCTTGAAGCAACAGGGGCCAGGACAGTTAGGCTGATTGTTAGCTATTGTTCAAATCGAAAGAGGTAAAGAGAATCTTGAAAGCAAATATTTTTAGCTAGGGCTCTGTGTTTTTGCAGTTTTTTTTTTTTGGTCCTCGTTTATAATTATCTGAGGATGGTGGTAAGCTTCTTTGCAAACAAATATGATATGGCTTGCACGACTGCCAAGCGTTTATTGTTCCGTCTTTATTAATTTTCTGGATGTTTAGGTATGCTTTAGAGGATTTTTCGAAATCACTGAGCCACATGTGTTTTTAAATAAAGTTTTCATATGGACCATAAACAAGAAAGCCTTTTGCTTGGAAGGTTATGTTGTCTGTTTTGTCTCTTTTTATACTATTTCCTGTTGTCTTCCATGTCGCGTTTGTACATAATTATTTTTATCTTTGATCTATTTACCACTTTTCTTTTGCCGCATCATAACAAAGGTTAAGGGGTGGAAAATGCTGACATTTTAGGATATAGCTTTCCGTGAAGTTACTAGATCTAAAAAATTACTTTGATCGTAAATGTGTTAACTGAATTCCTTGCTCTCAATGTAACTGAGTGAACGTTGCGAATAAACCAGACACAAAAAATGTGAGACAAAGGACTCCTACCTCAGAATTAATTTTGGTCTGGAGCCACGTGACCAGCGTTTTCCAGGGTCTCTCTCTCTCTCGCTCCGTAGGGCGGGTAGGAGAGAATCCTGGGAACGAGGTTGGGCTTTTACCAGATCAGTCGGAAATAATGACATAATCCTTTCACCAAATCATTACTCTAATATTTTAGGCACTGTTTACATGACACTGGGATGTAAATAGCCCTTAATTAAGAGTCAGTGGTGTAAAATGGAGTGCTCAGTGAAAGCACATGAATTTATAACTATTATTTGTTTGCTAAAGGTCGTACCATTTTTCCATCTCAGACATCAATCTCAAACTCATAGTCGTCCCATCTAACGCTACCTCTCAACTAAAAATCAACATTTAGAGCCTTATGAGAAAAAAAAAAAATTAGAACTGACTGTGACCTGCGATGGAGACTAGCCGTACTGACGTGGTCGAATCGACGGCTACTATTTTTAACAGCCGTTTTCGCGGGCAATGTTAAATACACTAAATGGATCATAGGTTTGTGTTAATAATAATAATGATAATAATAATGATAATAATAATAATAATATTAATAATAATAGTTTTTAAGTTTTTAATTATTTTTTTACCGATAACAAAGCCAACTATAAAATGCTATTCTTTACAATTAATTTTGCTTAAAAATCTTTTCAGTCAAAGCACTATTTACAATTCCTTTGGATTTAAAAAACACTTCATTTCGATAACAAAATTCTGAATCATTTCAATTAGAAAAAATCATTAGAATTAAAAACTTTTCATTTAAATTAAAAAACAATTCATTTCCATTTAAAAAAAGCTATTTTTTAGTCAAGGGTAAATGTATTTTAACTAAAAAAAGAGAAGTAAAATATCGTTCTCAATGCCTTATCAAATATTCGCGAGTCCTTTTTCAAAATCTAAATCCGTGTCCAATACTAATAAGAATATAATAATGATAATAATAGGTCTTAGAAGGCTAACATCATATATAGACATCGCTATCCCTGGAGATGCACGAGTAAGACAAACAACTGGAAAAAATAGATAAGTACCAATTTCTTCGAGAAGAAATTGGAAATTTTTTTAACCAGGAGAAAGTGACGGTTGTGCCATTTGTGGTTGGGGCATTGAAAGCTGTATTCGATATGTTTGAGAAAAACGCAGGAAAGCTTAACGTTACCATCAGACTTGAAGTGATTCAGAAAGTGGCTCTGTTGGGAACAGTTGGACTGTTACGGAAAGTTTTGGCTTTTTAGAGACTCATATGTAAGGACTCCGATTGGGACCTCTATAGAAACATGTTGTTGCTTGCTCCCAAGGGTAATTTACCGGGCAATGAAAACCTTTTAAGCCTGAGATTCCACAATATAATAATAGTAATAGTAATAATAATAATAATAATCATGGAAACTTTATTTGTGTTTTTGAATGTACAATTGTAAATCTCGCTACGTATAGGCAATTTACAAATGCTGCTTGAGATTGAATTATTAAAAAGGAACAGAAAAAAAAAAAAAATCAAAATTGCATCAAGTCTGGGCTATCCCAGTTCCTGTTTCTACAACAAAAGATGTAGTATGTTGCTCTAATGGCTATATTTATCATTTTCTTGATTATATAACGTTGCATGCTTTTTGTCAATGCCAATGTCATTCATCATGTCTAAGAACGCGGAGCATTCATCGGAGAAAACGCCAAGGGAACTCATGGAGAGATTTACAAATCTCACACATTTGTAATTTCTATTCATTTCTTTGATCAAGTTCACATATTTTTCTTTCTTACGCACTGCATTGTTGTTAAGGTTGGACTCGAAACCAACTGTTAATTCTAGAACATATAGGCACTTGGACTGAAATAGGAAAAGAAGATCTGGACGATAATCTTCACCAGTTATTATTGAGGGATTCAGAAAGCCATTAACATGCGCATAGAGTGAAGAGTGAACATTATAATTACAGGTTGAAGTGACTTGGCAATGAAGTTAAGGATTGAGTCGTGTCTCCAGGTAAAGCGATCAAGGTACTGTTGACAACCAGCGACAACGTGAAGGAGTGATTCAGGATTAAGACAAAAGGAGTAATCAGAACTTTGTGATAATCCCATCTTGCCATATTCTTACGTGTAGGGAAGGAGTTGTTGATGTAGCGAATGGTGAAATTGTAAATGTTCTTGGGTAGATGAGACTGGACCTCTGACCAAATAGAATTTACAGATGATAATGAGTACTTGATAACATTTGAGAAGAAGAAACCTTGAGATGTTAGGTGGTGTTGCAGTTTATCCTCTTGATTAGAACGGAAATCTTTAAGAACTTCCTTAGTGGATTTGTACACATCATATTGAATATTAGTGTGACAGCTTGACGATTTCCAGAGATCTCTTAAGAATCATTTGGTGACTCTTTTAATGAATTTCGGAGAATTGTTTGGCACTGAGTAAATTTAATAGAGGGAGGACAAATACTAAGACCAAATTTATTGCGTTCTAGGAAAACATTGCTCAGTGTTCCAGATATCGGAATATCAAGCCAGTTTCGAATATAGCCATTCACTACAGAGTCGAGATGTTCCGTGATCCAGGTTTTGGATATATTAGCTATTATAGTGAAATGCCATGACAATTTAGATAGGACATAGCGGCTGTACAGAAGAAGTTTGTGTTTAGGATGTAGTGGCTTTATATCAATGTCATTCAACAAGTCTTGTACAAGAGAGGACAATTCAGACATGTGTTGGTTGTTAGACATGTTGAAGTCAAAGAAGCGACCTAAGTAACGAAATGATTCACCCATTTCCACACAGGGAATTAGAACTCCATTGATCAACAGTTTGGGTAAATATTGGACAGATTTAGGGCACAATTTCCCTATTCCAAAAGTAGACCATTCATCAACTCTTATTATCATGTTCGACCAATTACACCAGATTATAAAGCGGTTGATCAGATGTTGATTTTCTGATTCCTGACCGCTTATGACAGCGGCATCGTCAGCGAACTGGAACCAGTGGAGGGGATTTAAGAACTTGAGGGAAAAGCCAAATTGACGGTATTTTTCAGATTTAATATGCTGCAGAAACGTGTTAAAACACAAGTTGAAGAGAAGTGGGCTTAGGCAATCACCTTGGAGTACACCACGACCAACAGATATAAAAGGAGTGCGAAATTCATTTGTAAGGATAGAGGTTTTGAAGTCAGTGTAAAGACTTTTCACCAGTGATTTGATATGATCGGGAATGTGGTGGTAATCAAGAGCGGTTTGAATCAAGTTGTGATGAACTTCACCAAAGGCGTTTTTAAGGTCCAAAAGAGTAATGACGAGTGAACGCTGTTTGGTACGAGCTTTGTTAATGATAGCAGCCATTTGAGCAGTGTGCTCAAAAGTTCCAGAAAGACCTGGTGTAAAGCCTTTTTGAATTTCCTGTTCAATGTGGTTGTTAGCGGAGAGGAAGTTGAAAATGACATTACGAAGACACGAGGTAAAAACCTTTAAAGGCACAGATTGTAAAGTAATAGGACGAAAGTTAGCAGGGTCATTAGCGTTTTCCTCTTTATGGATGAGGATTGTGCAGGCTCGCTTCCACTCGCTTGGGACAGTTCCAGTTGACCAAGCTGTGCGTATAATTTCAGATAAATAGGTGCGAAGAAAAGGACATCGTTTGAAACAAATTATTGACAGTTGATCTAGGGGACAAGGAGAACCAGACGCCTTCATTTTTCTAATCACATTTGAGATCTGTTGGTATGTTGGAGGTTCAAGGTTAAACGGAATTACAGGATCTGATAAAGTTGGTATCCAGCTTGGAAGGTTGAATACTTTAGTCGGATTTACTGACGAAAGAGTTCTTGCAAAGTAATCAAAACACTCATTCATGGAAAACGAAGGGAGGATTTCATCTTTTTTGTTGAAGATCTTTTTGACATATCCCCAGAAATTTTTAGAGATGGAATAATCATGATTCATCAGGTCAGCGTTGACTTGACACGACGTCTTGTCTCGTAGTATGTCAATAATAATAATAATAATAATAATAATAATAATAATAATAATAATAATAATAGTGACAACTCTAGGACATACCAGTCCAGACAGACAAGAGATCAATGCAAACAGGCCGGTCATAGTAGTCATAGCCTGCTCATTGATATGTTTATCCCCAATGAAAAAAAAACTTTAAAAACGATAGAAAAACATTGAAGTTCAAGGATCTCGAAAAGAAAATTGAGGAAACATGGAACCTGGCTATAAACAACAGCTGTCCTAGTGCTCATTGGTGCTCTCGGGCTTGTTTAAGAAGGGGGCTGAAAACTAAACATAAGGAAGATCCCAGGAAGCATCGGAATAACAGAGCTCAATTGTCCTCCTTGGGACTGCTTACATACTCTAGAGGTCAATATCCACCAAGTAATCCATGAGACTTGTCACTTATGCCTGCCCTCAGTTAGTAATAACCTAACGCTCTGCCAATAACCTAAATGCTCATAAGAGCCCCTTCGACTTTTCATACAAAATACTCTTTTTGCATGTTTTTTTTCTTTGCTTGTTTGTGTGGGCTTTTCTGTTTAAAAACTCGAAAGTCGTCTTTGGAATTAGGAAATTTTAGCCTTAAGAGCTCATTATTACTTAAGCAATAGAAAACGTTTTCCGTGTTTGCATAGCCTGATATAAACACGAGAGGGGTTGGGACAATTCGAGACAGTTATGCAAACCCGTGCAAACACAGGAAAAAAGTTTTCTATTGCTTTTATAAAATAACTTTTCCGAGAAAAAAAGCAAAACTCTTCTTTGTATGGAAATGATTAAAAGAGAAATTCTTACCAGTCGCAAAGTCTTGTCCACGAAGTCTTGTTCGCGTAATCAGTTCTTGGTTTGCAAAAAGATGCTTTCCAAAAGACGGATTTTTCTCGCTTAAAATGTCAGCTTAAGGTGGCTCCCTAGAGTATTTACAATATAATCCGAGCTATCAAGTATACGTTACAGAAGGAAATCTAGTTACTTTGTCTTTGCGATATTGTTCACGAGATTCACCGCTAAGGTTACCCATATAAGAAGGCTCCTTTTTCAAGTTTCATTTTCTGGATTAAGACCGTTGCCATGGAAACATCGCATCCTTAAACAGGCAGTAATTTTGTCATTTTTGCCCATTTTTCCTTAATATTTCTAATTTCCCGCGGTGAAATGTCTTTAAACTTTGCCTCTTTATATTAATGATTTTGCTTAACATTTTAAAGTGGAAAAAATTTGGGGTCGTTAAGACGGTTTTGCCAATATTTTGAAATTTGTAATTTTTCTTAACAGAGGAGTGCAGCTCTTACAGATTTTGACAAAAAAATGACAGTACAAAGGTTCTGCGACTGTTAAGAAATGAGGCGATTTTTAAAAAAATTTACCGAAGGAAACGCGAGAAATTCACGGTTAATTAACTGCGCTGACGTCACAAAAATCCGAAAAACACGCGTTATTCGGGGTTGTGTGAGCAAAATACGCGCGCGAGCCATCACGCCCGCATGCGCATAATGCACAAAGCTACTGAAAACATGTGGTTTCTTTGAAGAGTACGAAAGACATTGTTTTGAAGCCGTTTATTAGTATTATTACGGTGATATCTCGCCAGTTGAAAAAGGAGAGTTAGCGGATTCAATTTTATACCTAACACGGGATGTTTTCTTCGAAGTACTTGACTATTGTAGTTAAAATTCGAACCGTGGTGGTCACTCGTGAGGATGGCGATCGTCGGAGATGAAGACGGTGCAAGGATCGTAATAAGCCCTTCATTTCCTAATCTGCTGTACACTGTTTGCAGACCTTCAAATGTCAGCCCACTTCCGGATACTTTTTCAACCTTGTTCTTCTTTAGGGATAATTTCGACGGCGAAGTTTTTCTTTAAAAGTCTGCTGTAGAAGATGGCGCCGATCTATAAATCGTACATCATGTCCATTGTCCTCAGCTACACGTTCAAGACCGTAGGTCTCGACGGACAACTATTGCTTTCTTCAAGGGTCAATTTGTGAGTAAGAATTATTTCTCGTTGTGCAAAAACATTTTCTAGTGCATCTTGCTTGTGCGTTGAAGGACGTTTGAAACAAGAAAAAATACAAGCATGTTGGTTCGTCGATGGAAAGGTTCCTTCGATGAGGATGCAAATTACGTGGGAAACCTTTTTCCTGATAAGTTTTAAAACAATGTAATAGAGGCGGCAAAACAAAACAAAAATTTACACTCCCCGTTATCTTGTCTTAAAGCCACTTCTAGAATAATTAAATCAAATCAAATTCAAGAGAAATGAAGTGACCGAGGAGCTCCGCCAGTGAAGACAATCTTCAGTGTTTGTTCGGGAATTGGCTCGATCTTTCAGATCTTTCCACTGAGCGTGAACCAAAGGCCAGAAACAGCAACATTGCTTCCTTCTGATTTAGTGTACTTACTTCTTTGTTTTCTAAGTAAAGTTTCCACCCACCATTTACTTTGACTATTTAACGTTTGTCTACTTTTGAAGCGAAAGAATTGATGTCTGGAAAATTTCTGGTTTGTTTTTGCATACAATTTACTCTTATGGAGATCGATAGTGACTTGTAACCAGTGTATTGTCTCCACTCATAAATGTTTGACCTACACTAATCAAACTTTTTGCACAGTGAGCTTCAACAGAAAGTTAATAAAGTTTTTTGGGTGGAATATTTCGAAACTGCGAGGCCGTGTTTGTTTTAATTTTTGCGTGGACGTCGCGCGGATTTTAAAGCTCGCGCCAAACTAGTGCTCAGGCTGCGCACGGCCAATTTACTCTAGGGAGCCACCTTAAGCGAAAAAAAATTGACACACCTTTGTAACGATTTTCCAAGTTTCAGCCGACGAAGGAATGGGTAAATAAAGTAAACTTGACGCGTTTTGAACTCGAAAACGTTTTCAAATTCGTGCTTGCGTGATTAGCGCGCGAAAAGCAAAACATCTTGACGTCACAACCATGTTTACATACTCTCATGCAAACAAACCTCTCGGCCAATTAGAGCGCGCGTACTATCTTAGTTATTTTATAAAATACATGTAGTGTAGTTCCTAGCTACCATTCCTGAGTAGTTTTTTTCTCATCCGGCATGCAGTTAACTCATTTTGTTCTTGTAAACGCTTTTATCTAGTTAGCAAATAAATGGTTGGTTGGAGTATTGTTGTTGTCGTTAAGTGAAAGCAACAAAATATAAACCTTCATCCTCTGGTGAATGTGAATTGCGATGCCTTCTCCAAAACTTGGCGAAGTGGATCCTTTTAGCGGTACCTGTTGTTGGAATGCAAGTAAAGTTTGTATTAGCATTGGTTCTCTTCTTCAAATAGACAATCTAACTTTATAGGATACGATGAGCCGAGCTTTAATGCGTTTAATTGAATTATGTCTGTGCATGCCTTTGTTATAATTGTCTCCGTAAACTCATTCATTTTGATATTGCCAGAGACTGTCCGGTTCAGTTGTAAGGGGATATTTTCCGCCCCAAAGCGCGTTGGACAGTTTAAACTTCTAATCATGGAAACGATTCCTTCTTCTTAAAAATCAGGGATAACTACAATACTCGTCACAAATGTTGAAACACTTGTGCGATTTTCCCCTCCCCAATGTTGATTTGGGATTTGCAGTCATCTCAGTGCTCCAAAATACGCGTGACTCAACATTGGGGAAGGAGAGGGGTGCATTTGATTGAGAACAAAGGTGTGAAGAGTGAATGTATGAAATTCGGAGAAAATTCAAGACAAATGCCTTCTGTTTCAACGATTTTTGACGAGTATTGTAGATCCTAATTATCGATCACTAGTTACATAAGATATTGTAGTTCGAGAGAATTTAATGAAGAGGTATTGAACACCCCATGGTTCGAAGTCAAATTGTTAAATACGCATGTTTTTCGAATAATGCCTTAACGCGGAAAAAGCGTCTATCCATTCCGTTGGATTACATCGTATACTATGTGTTTTGTTTGGTAGCTTTTCGTCTTCTCAGATTAAAGTACAAAATAGTTCAAATTAATTTTTGTGTATTAAATGCAAGGAGCCCTCAATTGATTGTACAAGCGCGTTAATGCTTGTCTTATCCATTGTAAAGTTGTCCAGGAATGCTATTGAATTACAGTTAGTGTCATAAAAATGTTAATGAATTGTGTTTGCACTTGAATGTTTGTCTATTGTCCCTAATGATTTTCAAGATAATGTTAATGACTCTAATGTTGGCGTTAATGAAAGTATATTTTTCCCTTTTGTATGTCGAATGACGCAAATGAATGCTCAAAAACGTTATTGAATGTTGATTAAAATGCAAAAATCGTTATTGAATGTGATTTATGCGCAAATGTTCGCTTTTTCGCGCTAATGAATGTATCTTCGCGCTGTTGGTCGCCGTTTCACACAAATGAATGCGTATTTTCGCGTAATGAACAGCAAAACAGCATCGACTAAAATAGGTGTTCGTCACTCATAAGAAATTCAACGTTTGAAAGGGGCCTAACATGACATAAGTTTCAGCTTAGTGGTTTACAAGCTGTTATCACGTTGTAACGTTGTTTCTTTTCAGTAAGAACAATTCGTATCTCTCTTTGTAAATCCATTTTATTTATCGGCTTGTGCCGCGACTTCAAAGAATCAGCTGTAATAGTTGATTTTACTTTCTCTTTCTCACTGGACATGATTTGTATATCAAAAAGAGCGATCAATTTTCATCCATCCATTTCAATAAAAGCGAATGGAATCACTTCTCACTATAGCGGACAACCTCGAACCGTGACTTCGTCTTATAAATACATGCGGCACCGAAGAAAGACGAAAAAGCTAAATTCTTTTTGATCAAATTATTCAAAGGTTTAAACTTGAAGCTTTATATAGTGTAAAATAACTATAATTTACCTTTAACGGTATCACTTGTAATAATAATAATAATAATAATTAATAATAATTAATAATAATAATAATAATAATAATGATAACTGGCTATCCCCTAGTGCCCCAGGATCATGGTTTGATCTCGGCCCTAGAGACTCTAAGCAAACATTGGCCGTTTTTATACTAGAGGACGCATTATCCGTCCAGACGGATAATGCGTCTATGGCCGTTTTTATACTAAGGACGCATTATCCGACTGGACGAACATGGGCAAACATTTGTAGTTCGTCTGATAATGCGTCTCAAGTATAAAGACGGGCACAAGACGCCTTATACGTCTGGACGAACTTTCCTTTGAAATACGTCTTGAAAGGCGCACTACGAAAGGTAGTTCGTCTGGACGCATAATGCGTCTCGCGCCCGTCTTTATACTAGAGACGCATAACCCAGACGAACAGCAAAATGTTTGCCCAAGTTCGTCCAGACGGATAATGCGTCCTTAGTATAAAAACGGCCATTATGTGAGGACAATAATAGTAATAATAATAATAATTTCTTTTTAATTTTATTATTTCGATTAAAAAAAAATTCCTTTCAATTAAAAAAAAAAAACTCATGTCAATGAAAAAATCATTATCATTACCATTACTATTATTACTCGAATTAAAAACAATAGTGACAACTCTAGGACATTCCAGTCCAGACAGACAAGAGATCAATGCAAACAGGCCGGTCATAGTAGTCATAGCCTGCTCATTGATATGTCTATCCCCAATGAAAAAAAAAAACTCTTTAAAAACGATAGAAAAACATTGAAGTACAAGGATCTCAAAAAGAAAATTGAGGAAACATGGAACCTGGCTAAAAACGACAGGTGTCCTAGTGCTCATTGGTGCTCTCGGGCTTGTCAAGAAGGGGGCTGAAAACTAAACATAAGGAAGATCCCAGGAAGCATCGGAATAACAGAGCTTCATAAGATTGTTCTCCTTGGGACTGCTTACATACTCTGGAGGTCACTATCCACCAAGTAATCCATGAGACTTATGCCTGCCCTCAGTTCAATAACCTAACGATGTGCCAATAACCTAATGCTCATAAGAGCCCCTTCAACTTTTCATACAAAATACTCTTTCTGCATGTCTTTTTTCTTTGCTTGTTTATGTGGGCTTTGCTGTTTAAAATTCGAACGTCGTATTTGGAATTAGGAAAATTTAGCCTTAAGAGGTTGTTAATCAGCTCATTACTACAATACATGTAGTTTAGTTCTTAGCTACATGTACCATTCTGAGTAGTTTTTTTCTTATCGGGCATGTGGTTAACTCATTTTGTTTTCGTAAACTCTTTTATCTAGTTAGCAAATAAATGGTTGGTTGGAGTATTGTTGTTGTCGTTAAGTGAAAGCAACAAAATATAAACCTTCATCCTCCGGTGAATGTGAATTGTGATGCCTTCTCCAAAACTTGGCGAAGTTGATCCTTTTAGCGGTACCTGTTGTTGGAATGCAAGTAAGGCTTGTATTAGCATTGCTTCTCTTCTTAAAATAGACAATCTAACTTTATAGGATACGATGAGCCGAGCTTTAATGCGTTTATTTGAATTATGTCTGTGCATGCTTTTGTTATAATTGTCTCCGTAAACTCATTCATTTTGATATTGCCAGAGACTGTCCGGTTCAGTTGTAAGGGGACATTTTCCGCCCCAAAGCGCGTTGGACAGTTTAAACTTCTCATCATGGAAACGATTCCTTCTTCTTAAAAATCAGGGATAACTAGATCCTAATTATCGATCACTAGTTACATAAGATATTGTAGTTCGAGAGAATTTAATGAAGAGGTATTGAACACCCCATGGTTCGAAGTCAAATTGTTAAATACGCATGTTTTTCGAATAATGCCTTAACGCGGAAAAAACGTCTACCCATTCCGTTGGATTATATCGTATACTATGTGTTTTGTTTGGTAGCTTTTCGTCTTCTCAGATTAAAGCTCAAAATAGCCGAAGTCTGATCTTAGTTTTTTGTTCTAACTGCTCCCTAATTTAGACAATCATTAGGATAGTCCCTTTATTATCTTAGACCAGCTTTCCTTCTTGCCAGTTACCTTTTTGAATCCGCTTGGCGCTCCTTCGTTTCTTAGTGAAGCTTTTCTCCTCGTCTCCGCTTGAGTCATGCGATTCATTCATTGGTATATTACTCATCCGGACGTACCACTAAAAGTAATGTTGAAAACGACTGCTAAATGCGAGCGCGGACACTCTTACTTCAAATAAAGAAAATAAACGTGAATTTGGTTTCCGCTTTATTAGTCAGGGCTTAGCGTGAATCCAACGCCAAATTTAGTGGTAAAAGGTCTATGGTAGCATAATATATAAATTTGAATATTTAAATAACGAAACCCACCTTATAATGTTTTATCTTTAGGCCAGTGATAAAAGAAATTTGTGAAAGATCTTGTCTTCAACCGTTTGCAACTGATTATATGCGAAGTCATTCGTCAGCCACGGCGGAAGTTGCAGCCATGCGTTAAAGGTACTTTGTCAAGAGGATATGTGTTTTCGGTCAATTTAAGATCGAAGTTTGTCCACAACTCAAGACGATCTTTGGACTTTTTAACCTTCAGGCCACGGTTGTTCAAAAGTTGGATAGCGCTATCCACAGCGGAATAACTCGCTATCCAGTTGATAAGTAGTACGAAAACCAATCGCGTTATCCACTGGATAGTGATTTATCCAGTGGATAGCGCCATCCACCTTTTGAACAAATGGGGCCAGAAGTGGACGGATAGAACGTGTTGGTTGTGTTTGTCGATCCAAACTCATATGCTCGTCCCTCGGCGTAAGTCGATCCTGTCCCGTTCTTCGCGCGAAGTGGGAAAAGATCGGCGATATCGAGTCTTTCTCGGTGACGCCATAGCTCACCATAGAGTCTAAAAGACTAGGCTGATTGACGATCATGGACCTCATTCACGATACCCGCCATCTTAAAACTTGCTAAAGGACTGATGGGAAATAAGCAATGTCACGTGGTTTCTCAGGGGGTAAACAAATGATAAAAGCTGCCAATGCAAGAAATCGCGGTCGAGTTTGTTTGCTCTCGACAACAGAAAATAAAGAAACTTTCAACGATGATGGTAAATTATGGGTAGAAGTCAACAGCTGATTTTAAATGTGAGTAGTTATAATAGGATGCTTTACCATTCAATTTTTTCACCGATAATTTCCGTCATTTCCCTGATTAATCCATACTACTTCCATCAGTCCAAAAAATGACAGACTTAATGGGAAATTTTTTTACGTCATTTATTTTTTACTGTTTATCTTCTGTCATTTTCTGGTTATTTCATATTATTTTTTTAGTCCCAAAAAGTGATAAAGTTATTCGTATTTTATCTTCTGTCTTTACCACCTCTAAATGACACAACTTAATCGGAGACCTTTTCTGTTATTTTTCATTTCTTGTTTAAATCTGTCATTATTTGGGGGTCAATGAAAAAATAAAAAATCCCATTAAATTTGTCATTTTTTGGGGTACTTGGAAAAATGTATGAAAATAATAGCTCGCCACTGCGTGGCTCGCGGAAATGACGGAAATTATCGGTGAAAAAATTGAATGGTAAATCATCCTATTATAACTACTCGGGAGAAACTCTGAGACTCTGAGTTTACAGGCAATTCATCTTTTTATAGGTTTTGGGAGGGTGGGTGGGTCGATTATACAGTTTTTTATGGGTTGTAGGGAGAAATCTAATTAATTTTGGTTAAAATATTAATGTTTTTTATATACAATAACCATTTACCTTAATTATTCTATCACATTCATCTAAATACATTCCTTGTTTTATTTCATCACTTGCGTTTTGGAATTGATTTATTTGTTTTGTAAGAATACTCAGAACTAAATTTTGTGCTTTGGTAGGATCATTTTTATATAAGAGAAAATTTACTCTTTTGATTGATAGTTCTTTTAAAAATAATTCTTTTGCTTTGTTAGGATCTTTTTTTGCTAAAACAAAATTTTCTTTATAATTAAAAAGTTTTTTATTAAACTCTTCATTTCCTGGGTTTAAAGTAAATAAGGCAAAATCGGGAAAATTGTGAAATAGACTGTTATTAGATTTATTTTCAATAATACCAAGATAATCATTAATGTTTTCTTCAATAAGATCGTGAATATTTCTTACCATTTCTATAATTTTTTTGTAATTTTTTTTAAAAAGTTCATCATCTTTATCATTTGTAAACATTAGATAAAAATGAGTAATAATATCAGCATTGTAATCATCTAATATTCCATTTATTGATTCTTTAAAAAAAAATTCATTATTATAAACATTTGGGTCCATTAACGCAACTTTAAGATATATATTATGTTGTTCTTTGATTGCTTTTCTTTTTTCTTTTTCCCAATCTGAAAGTTGTTTTTTTCCTCCGTCATATTTATTAAGATCAATCTTTTTTACTTTATTAAAAAGAAGAGTTTTTTTTATCATAATTATCATAATTATCATTAAAAAGTAGAGCATAATTACTCTTGAAATAAAGTTCCCAACTTTCTTTTTTTGAATTATCATTTTCTACTACATAGAGGCAGTTATCAGGAAAAAGATTATCAGTTTTGTTAAAACTAATTCCAAATCTATCATAAGTATCTAACATTTCAAAGTAGAAATCACACAAATCCATAATATTCCATATGCTGTCGTCAGGGGGGTACATTCGTAAATAATACATGAGAATTTTGAAGGGATGATTAAGGAATATTTCTTTTTTTTGTCTAATGTCAAATGATTCTATTTCCATTTCTGGTTCACATTCAAAAGAATCACATGATTTTAGTTTTATTGGTGGGTCAACTTCAAAAGAAACATTTTCGGGGAAATCATTAACCATTTTATATAAGGATTATATATTTTGAAAAAATAATTTTGATTTAAAAAATAATATTTTCTTATAATAAAAAATGCAGTTGTCAAGTTACGATCGTCTCACACCAGGAAATATTATTTTCAATGAAGCCAAAGAATTCAAAGTAAAGGATAGCAAAATAAAATACAAACGAATACCAATTGAAGTCAAATACCCAAATGGAAAGAAAGGAGCTCTCGTAATTGAAACTCCATTTCTTTTCTCTTTTGGAGTAAGTGAAAAGAAAAACCAAGAAAATAACAAACTTGTTGGCTACAGTATTCCAGTTTGTCTCTGGGGAAAAGATAGTGAACCAAATACAGAGGAAAAAGCATTTTTTGATACCTTGAATAATATCGGGGAAATATGCTGCAATCATCTAGAAAGTGAATATGGATCTGACATGGCATCAACCCTGTCTTCTCCACTTTATTACAAACAGGTTGAATATACTGATAAAAAAGGGAAAAAGAAAACACGAAAAGATGAGTCATCTGCTCCAGTTTTATATGCAAAACTTATTTACTCTGAGAAGTCAAAGAAAATACTTTCTCTATTCAAGACCAAGGGGAAAAAAGATTTGAATCCTTTTAAATATATTGATCAGTATTGCAATGTCAAAATGGCATTGATAGTTGAAGGAATATTCATAAGCAAGACTGTTACATCTCTTCAAATAAAAGTTCATGAGTGCTATGTTAAACCATTGAAACCTCGAGAATCTTTACTAACAATAACTGAGGAAGAAGGTGATAGTGAAAGTGATAGTGATGATGAGACTGTTGAGGTTGGCGATATTGAAGATTTAATTATTTCTGATAAGGAGGAAGAAACTGATTAAGATTTTTAATACAAATTTTGTATTAAAAATTAACCAACTCCTTAAAACTCACCCATGAGTTAAATTTATCAGGATATCCACTCCATTTTACTAATGCCATCTTTTTCTTGTTATCTCTCCTAATAATTTTTTCTATTCTAAAAGTCTGCTGTTTTGCTTTCTGTAATTCTTGTTCGTAAAAAGATCCTTTTATTGATTCTGACATCAGATCAACAATTGAATACGTAACAGGTTTTGTTGGAATAATTTTATCAATCACAAATATTTCCTCTGTCCAGTTTGGTGTGTAACCTTTATCAAATACCTTTCTTTTATACTTTGAAATTCTAACGTGGTCTCCAATCTTAAACTTTGGTTTACCCGGTTTCAAGTAAATAGATTCGCCATACAAATTAGACCAAACTTTTTTTTCATTCTTCTTTTTACTCGCTTCAACAGGGGTCATTTTAATACTAGAATGTCTCGTATTATTATAATCATTAACCAGTTTATCTATCTTATCCACATAAACAGTGTTGTTATTTACAGTAAACATTTTCCACATCCTGTTTTTCATTGTTTTATTCCATCTTTCAACAACACTAGATTTCTCTTCATTTTCAGTGTGATATAGTTTAATATCTTTTTTCTTCAGAAAATCTTTGAAATGTTTGCTGATAAACTCAGAACCTTTATCAGTCCACAACATCTTTGGTTTACGACCACTTTCAAAAATATCATCAAATGCTTTACTAACAGTTTCAGTTTTTTTGTCTTTTAATCCCCTTATCTGACCATACTTGCTAAACACATCAATAACCATCAGCAAATATTTAATACCTTTGTTCCACTTAGCAAACTTTTGCATTTCTACCAAATCAGCAGCCCAGATCTCATCAATCCCGTTTGAGATTACTGATCTCTTTTGAAAGTTTCTTGTGATTGGTTTGTGAAGTTCGTCGGCTAATTGTTGAGACCAATCACTCCTCAACGCCGACGCGCGTTTTTTTGAAGACCAAGCCCAAGTTTTTGTTTTGTATTAATCATTGTTCTGGCTAAAGAATGCCCCCATTGTCTCTGTTTCCAAGGAATTGCATCTAATGATTTTATCATTTTCCTATCTGCTTCATTTTTACATTTCACTTGTTCACTGGATGGTTTGTTTCCACAGACAGAGTAATCAACATCGTGTTGCATACTTACAGCATCTGTTCGTCGAGTTGGTTGTTCATAGATTTCCAATATCTCTCCAGTCTGAGGATCATATCTCAATTGAGATTCCAATGGATTACCGGGACCAGTATACTTATGACCAGGAAGTGTAAATCCTTTACGTGGTGCGACTTTTAAAATGGCTTTATGAATATCAACTCCACTTCCAAAACTTGTCAGAGGATTATTTTCCCAGAAGTGATCATCAATAATAATCTGATATTTGGTTCTTAATAACTGAGGCCATGTAACAGGATTAGATGAAATAATGTTATTCATATCTGCCAGAGCTTCTGGATTATTTTCAAAAAATCTTGACTTTTTCATTCTTCTTGAAGGTTTTTCAAACTTAAAAAATAATTCAGGATTAGAACCTTTTTTTATTATTCCCATCTTGGCTTCTTCAGCGGCTGTGGGTCTTCTCCAGAATTTACCAGAAGTCACACCATGATCCGATCCAAAAGCTGATTTCATGATATCACCAGATTTATATCGATCATAAACTGGTTTCAAAGATGGTATCAATTCTTGAGTAGTTGACATTGCAATTTCTGGTGCTTTTTTTACAACAGTCATTGGATCAATTCCAGCTCCATCCAAATCGGGTCTATTAGTTTTATATCTCTTTTTGGGTCTAACTTTGGTTGATAGTTGATCCATTGCCGATCCAACACTATCTTGAATAAAAGGAGTCAATTTATTGATCCCATAATTTACAGCTTTCTTTTGTAGTTTTTTATTTCTCATTAATTCACTTGCTCCATACCTTCCCATTTCGACTGCCTTTTGCCCCATCCAAGGAAGAGCATGTTCAGTAAATGCTTCTGCAGCTGTCCCAACAACAGTGTCAAAGACATCTCCTCCAGTTTGCTTGCCCGCCTTCTCAGACGGGCTTATTAGTTTTTTGACTTCTTCTTAGTTTTTCTTTTCTTTCCCCCAGCTCCAGTTTGGGTGGTTGTTCCCATTTTAACATATCTTACTTTTTTTATTCCACAAACAGCGCAATGACAAAAAAATTGTGTTCTTCCTCTTTTATCAGTTTGGTAACCACTTGGCTCAGTGCAAGGAGTTACTCTTTTATCTTTAATGCAATATGATTCTTTCATTTAGTATAATGTTTAGATAAAATGTCAGCGAGGGCTAATTTTGTAAAAAGTGAACTTGAGAAGATTTATAATAAGTTAAATGAGAGTTATGAATATGTTAATATAACAAGATTGGAAAATGATAATCGATTTATAAAAATATTTGAGTTGATTGTGGAGTTATCTGAGAAATCAAATAATCTTAGACAAGTTGTAAGGGGAAGTTTAGTATAAACTTATAATAAATGGAAGATAAATTCTTTTCCGAGATAGAAAAAAATATGGATGTTAAAACTCTTAAAGATTTTGAGAAAGAAGTAAGGACAAAAATAATTGATGAGTTTGAGATTCTCCGAAATAAAAATGCAGATCTTTCTAGAGTGTTAATGGCTGGTGAATGTGAGATGTGGGAAAAAATAAGAAGAGGAGATTATTCTTGGTTGAAAATAAAATCTGATAAAAAGAAGAAACTTTTTAGACTTATTGATATTTACTCAAAATTTGATTCCATAGTTGATACTGTTAAAGAATTGGAAAAAAAAGTTGAGAATGTTAAAAAGCTAAAGGATTCACCAGTGGATTCAGATTAAATATAAATTTTATATTTAATCTTGAAAAATATTATTACAAATAATTAAATATTAAATCTTTTTTTATATATAAAAAACTTTTATTTATTTTATTTTTGTAATAACCTTTATCTATCCTCCAAAGTATTCTTTTATAAAATCGCTATTGTCATTATCAAAATGAGGGTTATGTATTACATCAAGAATACTTTTTCTATTTTGTCTTTCTATCAAATAGTAAAGACACCAATAACCACAGAGAACAGTGTTTCGATTTTGTATTTCATCTATCGAATAAAAAATTTGTTTTCCAGAGGTATTAAAATACTTTAAAGCCAGACTTGGCATTATCAGACCAAATGGATCAAAATACTCGACTACTGAATCCAAGTTTCTATAACAAACCCAGTGCGTGCCAGGACCAGACGTCCCATCAAGATTGATTATTCCACATTCTTTTTTGATTTTATTTGGCAAACGGTCTCGACTGTAAATTCCTCTGAGATGTTTAATACCAAGTTTCTTTACCCATTCCATCAAGTCAAAGTTTGAAAGGGGTTTGATTACAAAATGGAGCCTAGTATGGGAATTGAGTTGAATGGGCTGTTTTTTCCCAGTAGCAAACCTTTGCCTTAGCTCTTTTTTTTTGCCTTTTTTTTTACCCCCATTCCTATTAGGTTTTCCCAAGTACCATTAAAAGGAGGTGGGTAATAACCATCTCCATGTGTGGGTGGAACATAAACACTTCTTGTGTTACTAGATGATCCCCTATCAACCTGTAAACCAGATCCAAACAACTTTGGAAGCAGACTAATTGCCATTGGAATTCCAATCGATGCAAGTGTCCCCAGAAATCCACCTTCTATTTGTTTTTGAGTTGGTTTGATAACAAGTCGTCCTCCTGTTTTAAAAACTTTGTTAATCTGATCTATTTGTGCTTTGGTAAACTCATTAGCAAAGGGAGGTAAAAATGGGAAAAACTTTTTGGGGATTGAAATACCTTTTCCAAACAGTTTTTTTATTCCAATGTCTCCAAGCGCAGTTGCAGCTCCAGTAGCAATAGCAGGAGCAACTTTTGAAACTCCCTTTATTGCAAAAGGAAGAAGTTTTGAACCAAGACTTATTAAACTAGTAAATAAGTTTCCGCCACGTTTTACTAAACTTCTAATCTGTGTTTGGCTTATATTTATATCTGATCCTGTTCCATTTGCAAGTGATTTTTCTATCTTTGCTATTTGTCTTTGAGTCAACATTAACTCATCAGGTCCTTGAAGATGAGAATGTTTTAATCGAAGTTTTATTGCTGATCTTTTTTTAATTGCTCTTAACAGTTTTGATTTTTGTCCATCTGTAAGAGTTACGCCATATTCAATATAAGTTGCCATTTTATATAATATGTTATATTAATTTTTTTATGCTCTGAGAAGTATTTTTCCATTTTTCTGTTCTATTTCTGCTTCTCTCTCATGTAACACAAGAGCGTAAATATTATAATTTGCAGCAGTAGCACCTGACAACTCATAATGAAAAGATAGTTTTGTAACTCCATCTTTTATGTCTAATTTTTGTTTAGTCAAATCAAAATAAACAAACGGGAAAATATTCTCAAAATTTTGTCTATTAAGAAGTGTTCCACCTTGAAAATCATTGTTGGCAAAAACATAAGACATTACATCTCTAAAAACTCTTGAGGGATCTTCTGAAGGTTTGTAATGAATATCAGGGTATTCATTTCCATTTCCAACTTCAAGATAACATCTATTTAGAGTTCGAGGATTTGTGGAAACGCTGAAAGTATTGTATAAAAATGGATTTGCTGTCTGTGATTCAATATTTGGAGTATTGATAATAAAAACAAATACATGACGAGGTTTTGAAATTCCGTTTGTAATTCTAAAATTACCAACAGCTTGGTTACCAGCCAGGTTAGATTCAACAACTTCATTGAGATAAGTCCATTTGTATGGTTTGAGATACTCACTCATATAAATCTTACTACCTTCTGAATTGAATATTAATCGAGGCACAAATAGTTGAAGACGAGTGATCACTACTCGACAACGATTTCCCCCATTTCTCCATATAAGATTATCATCTTTTTCAGTCTCAAAGTTTATTTCGATTTTAGTGTTTGGAAGTAATTTGTCTTCAAGTGCCTCAAAGAATGAATATCTATTGAGAGGAATTTCACAGCGTACTGTGCTTGAAGTTCCAAGCAGAGCTTTTCGTTTTGCAAATCCTTCATTATATGATGCAGGAGTGTTATCTAACATAAGACCTGCTTCATTTCCACCAGGGTCAGCTCCATCTTGTCTATGAGTAACACTTCTTCTAGTAAATCTATTTTTATTAGCACTTGTTGAAGTATCAAGAAAATAAAATTCATTTGTTGCCACACTATCAGCATATGATTTATTATACTCAAGCAAATTTTTTATATTTACACTATGATTAGCGTAATTACACTGATAAAGTTCTTTTCCATTTGCCAGCACAGATAATCTTCAAATAAAAGAATTAGCACCATTTACTATTCCCATTTGGTCAGCTTCATATGCAATAATTTGCGCTAATCTATTATGAGTAAGTTCATCATCAAATACATTAGCACCAATAACAAAATCAGTTCCATCACGTTGCTGAACTTTAAAATCCAGTGCTATTCTAGCATTATACCAATCAAATGGAGTGACTTCACCTGAATTGTCAGCAATGAATTTAAGATTATTTCTAACTTGGTCGGTGTTGTTTGCTGGGGCAATATTAATAGGTTGTTCAAGGTCAAAAACAACATCTTCATATCTTTCAAGATATTTTGGATTTCTAAAAGACTTCATTTTATTTTATTAATTATATTATTTTTTCTTTCCAGATCCAGTCATAATTTGAAGTACTCTATTATTGATTTCTTGCTGTGTCATTTGCCGATTATTTGTTTTACGAGATGGTGGTTTTTCTCCAGAAAGCATTTTTACTATTTTGTCACCAGCCTTTTTAGTTGCGCTGGAAGGGGTTGGTTTGGGAGGCGGAGCAAATGTTACCTTTTTTCTAGTTGGTTTTTTACCAAGAAAAGATTTTACTGTATCCATTATTCCTTCTCCATATATATGTTTTCGTGTATATCTTCCTGTATCAGGATCATATTTTTTTTTAAACTCTGATTGTCGCATCATTTTATTTATATAATTATACAACATTGCTATCTTCAGTATGGCGAAGTAGTAATGTCATAAACCAATCAATACCGTTCAAGTCAATAGGTTGACCGAGTGAATCATTCACTGTTATGTGCATTTCAGAAATAGTATTAGAACTTACAGGACAGTACAGTGTCCTTCTTGGTTCAAAAGTAAAAGGATATGACCTTGTCAAATTATCCGTTGGAATAACAGCAATTGTGTTTGTATTCACTCCATTCACAACAGAGTCTTTTATAGCACTTACGTTTATGTTAAGGGAGTCAATCGATTTTGTAATATTTGGAAGTCGTGTTCCATACTCAGTTTTAGTCACCAGTTTCTTTTCAAATCCGATGAGTTCTCCAAAATCTGTTCCTCTCAAATCAAGTTGATAACTACCATCAAGTGTTATCAGTACTCGATAGGTAGAGAGAATGAAAGACAGATTTATTGAGTAATTCTTTACTCCTTTGGAGTCTGTTGTGTGATGAGATTTTTGATCCATGTACTGATGAATGTAATCATTCAAATCTGAGTAAGAATACATTCCATCTGAAAAGGTGATAGTCTGCCATGTTGTTCCATCATGAGTGTATTTGATTTTATTGTTTCCATAACTACTTCTGATGTTGTACCAAGAATAAGTCATTGACAACCTATCCAAGGCGAGAAAATGCCTGAATTGTGGGTCAAGTTTCAAAGGAGGATTAAATTTAACCAAGAAATCATGAGGTTTGTTTACTCCTATTTTTTCTCTTTTAACAGATGAAATATGAATAGCACTTTCATTCATTTATAATATATCTAGATAACTTTTCTAAGGAGTGTATTAAGTTGGTTATTAGTAATAATCCCGAGATCCCTAAGTCGATGAGCTATTTGAATGTATTCAGGCAGCACACCATTGTTTCCTGCGGCAAGTGATCCATTGACTAATTCAAATCTATGAAGTAGTTCTTCTGGGTTGCTGAACAATCCAGAACCAGTTTTTTCATATTTTTTAAACTTATAAAGATCGGTTAAATTTTTTGCATATTTGCTTAATGTATTGAAAGTACTTATTTGTTCTATTGTTTCTGGATTAGGCCCCCTTTTTATTGCTTTAGATTCAGCTAATTGATACCCTTCTTTATCTGTTTTAAAATTTACTTTGTTTTTAATTTTATCACTTATTTCTTCTAAATCTGTTTCAATAACGGTGATTAAATTATCAATTTCCTGAATATTTTTATCAAAATAATAAGAAGGAAGAAATTCAAAACCATTTTCTTTTAGTAAATCTTGTGATTCTTTATTATTTAAATATTTATCAAATACTTCTTTCGTTATTGTTACTTGAATTTTTCCTTTTTTTTGCTCCGGAACTTGAACTTTTTTATCTTCCTCTTCATCTTCCTCTTCATCTTCTCCGTCTTCAATAGATCCTATTCCTGGAAACTCTTGCATATCAGCCAATCGCTCAAACTGACTAAATCCATCTGTAATGGCTTTTTGATTGGCTTTGAGACCTTCCGTAAGAGCTAACTGATTTTGCAACATTTTCTGGTTTTGAGTAAATATATTTTGTGCTTTTGGGTCATCAGGTTTTTCAAACTGAGAAATCAGAGGCCGGAATGTTGAGATGGAGATACCAAATTATGATAGTAATGATAACAGAGATAAAAATTTCAAGCAGTTGTTTCCTTTTATGCCATCGGATACATTTAGAATGTTAATTTGTGGAAATAGTGGAAGTGGTAAAACTAATTTGCTTTATCACATGTTAATGAAACCATTACTCTATTATGATGAGATTTATCTTTATGCTCGAAATTTGGAGCAGGATAAGTACAAGAGATTGATGCAAAAAATGAGAGAGATGTCACATAATCTCGGCTATGAAATACTTAATGTGAGTAATGATGAAATAACTCCAGTAAAAGAAATGGATTATGAAGATAATCAAAAACTTGTGATATTTGATGATTATGTCTGTGATAAAAATCAGAGACAAATCGTTGATTATTTTATTCAAGGTCGACATAAGAATTGCTCAGTTATTTATCTGAGTCAATCATTTTACAAAACTCCAAAAGATATTCGATTGAATTGTTCTCACTACTGTTTATATGAATTTCCATCTTCCAGAGAAGCAAACAGAATATCATCTGAATTGGGAGTTGATAAAAATGTGTATAAAGAGGCAACTAAAAAACCATTTTCATTTCTTTATATCAATAAACCAAATAAAACCATATCAAAAAACTTTACTGGGATTATATAAACAATAAATAAGATGGGAATATTTAACGAACACTCTTCTAATCATTATCAATTTGCCAAAGGAGTTCAAGGAGCTCCAGGTATTGGGTTTAATCTAACTGCAGATGGAAATTATGATATGGTTGGTAAAAAATTGGCAAATGTTGGCGCACCAACATCAGACACTGATTCAGCAACCAAGAAATATGTTGATACCCATTCTGGTGGTGGAAAAACATCATTAATAACAGTAGATTCCAACATTGATATGAAAAGTCAATTCTCAATTACAAAACTCAAAACACCATCAAACAATGATGATGCTGCTACAAAGAAATATGTAGACGACTCCAAAGTTGATGGCAGTGTCTTTTTGAAATTGGATGGAACAAGATCAATGACTGGAAATTTGAACATGAACAACAAAAGAATAATTAATCTTCCAAATCCAACTGGTTCCAAACAACCAATACCATTGGCTTATGGTGATTTAGCTTATCTCCACGTTGATGGATCAAATATGATGACTAATCATATGAATATGAATAATAAAAAAATAACCCACTTACAAACACCAACAAATAACACAGATGCTACTACCAAAAAGTATGTGGATGATAGCATATCTAACCAAGATTTCAGTTCTTTCTTTAAAAAAGATGGGAGTATCTCAATGACTTCAGATCTTAATATCGGTGGACATAAAATAATTAATCTTGAAGATCCCTCTTCAGATAATGATGCAGTAAATAAAAAGTATGTTGACGGTCATTTACACCAAACTCAAGTTCAACCAAGTCATTATAAAGATGAGTTTGCTTTTCTGATGTCAAGTCCAACTCAATGGACAGATGAAATAGATAATAGAACTAGTTTTATTCCAAAAAAGATAACATACTTACCAACTTTAAAAGGAAACTTTCACGAATATAATACAAGAGTTCTTTATATAAATATATTAAAGAATTTTCAAGGTGGTTATAAGTATAAGATGGGACTTAATTTTTACAGATTAGTTGGAGGTGCTGACTATACCCTCTGTTTAGAAATACTTAACACTGATTATTTACTATGGCATAAAACCCAGATAAGTGTTGATGACAACACGTCACAAGGATTGCAGCTTGGAAATGTTAGTGTAAAAAAACTTCAACATAGTTTCACCGATTCAAAAAGCCAAACACAATTTATGTATTACCATAGAGTCATAATTAATTTTAAAAAGTTGACAACTGGTAATAGGTTTTTTATTCACATTTTGGTTAATATTCCAAATAATGGAAATGATTTGTCTGTGTATCCATTACAGTTTTCTGGAGTTTACATGATTGCTTATGGTATTATGAGCAAAGTTAGCAATATCGACCCAGATAAAGTTTATGATTATCATTCATCATTTGAAATTTATAGAACACAAGTAAAGTACAATGTTGATATTAATGCAAATAATAAAAAAATAATCAACATTGCTCTCGATAAAGACCGGAATAGTAGTGCTGCAACAGTTGGAATGGTTAAAGAGTTAATTCCTTTTACCACAAATCATGTTTATAGGCTATATTTTAAAGAATTTTATGATTTTACTGATGCAAATATTTATGGATTAAGTAAGACATCATCTGGTATTGTTATAAACTCTTTACATCCAAATATTACTTTACCTAATAAACACTTAGCCAATATAAAAAAAGATGGATTAGATATTAATAATTACACTGTTACTTTTAATCCCTCTGGTAATTTTAGAAATTATACCTTGTGTATTGTTTTTTATCTTTGGACAAATAGAGATTTTGCTTTAGTTAAGAAAAATTCGCAAGATAATCATAATTTATTAAGTTTAACTTTTACTAAAGCTGCTGGTTATTTAACTTTACTTTCCAATAGTAGAAGAGTTTCTTTTCCTTTACCACATGGTTTTGATGGAAAAAAAATTATTTTATGGTTGACGCAGAGTGTTGATTCAATTGTTACAAAAGCTAACTTGAGTAACTACAGTTCAACATTAACTCTAGATTCTGCTGTTTACACAAATGATCAAGATTTTGACTTTATAACTGAAGATGGAGTTTTGAACAAAATTATGTTTTCTCCTAATTTTTACGACTTTGACTCTGAGCCATTTAAAAAGATAATGATTCAAGAAAAGATAAATGGTAGTTATATACTCTAAATAAATAAATGAAGGACTTGTTTGAATTTAATCACATTGATAACACACTATCAGAATCAGAGATCAAAACTCTCAAAGATTTCTATAAACATTATCACAAAAAATACTGGTGTTTTAAGAAATCTTTTAAAAGATACAAAATTCTTGATGAATCACTTACTCTGTCTGGAGGAGGATTAGTTGTGATAGGAACTATTGCTGGAGGAATAACACTCAATCCAATAATCTTGGGTGTTATCAATGGTCTTGGAGTGTTTGTGAGTAGTATTTCAAAAATGAAGAATTACAAGAAAAAGATTGAAATGACACAAATAGCATTTACAACATATGAGAAAGTATTGGTTGAACTGCGATCAGCTCTCCGAGGAGATGAGTTTAACAAGCAAGAGTTTATTGATCGAATGAAATTGATAGATGAAATGATAATTGATCAGTCTCCTATTGCAGACAGATTTTCAAAGAAATACAATAAAAAATATTTGAAAAAGATTATTACATAATATAAATAAAAAATTTTATTTTTTACTTAAAAATAAATTTGAATAAATATAAATTGTAGAAACCTTTTTCAATGACCAGATATTCACATCCATCTTATTCTAATTTTTACACAACTGATAATGGTGGTGTTTATAACTCCAGAACAGGAAAAGAACTTGGTACACCATCCAAAAATGGTTACATTAGAATCTCAATCAGACCTCGAGGAGAAAACCCGATTAGCTTGCTAGCGCATGAATTTATCTGGGAAGCTTACAATGGTGAGGAAACAGATAAATACTTTAAAATAATTCACATTGATGGAGATAAGCAAAATAACAGACCGGATAACTTAAAAAGAGTTATTAATGAATCCTCTAATCCAGAAGGTCAATCCAGAAAAATAATAGCAACTAATCTGGCAACTGGTGATAATAAATTTTTTAACTCGATATATCAGGCATCCAAATCACTTCAAATCAATAGTGGTTCGATTAAACTGATCGCAGAAGAAAAGAGAAAAACAGCAACATCAAAATTAAACGGTAATAAATACTCTTTTAAATATTCTAATCCAAATGATTTAAATATAGTAAAAATAATCAAAGATAAAATAAAAAATAATATAGAAAAAGGTATATACAAAATATAATTTATAAAAAGTTTTTATATATATAAAAAAGAATTTATTTTAAATAATTTGTAATAATATTTTTCATCTTCTATCTAATCTTAAGATAGAAGATGTTAAACTCAATTGTAGCATATGTTAATTTTTACTTTCCTTCATGTAAAACACAGTTTTACAATGATAACTTTATTAAAGCTTGTCTTGTTTATCAGTATTTGTATATAAAGTATTTCACACAAAAACTAGACTTGAACCAAATTATTTATAAACTATCAGACTTTAGACATAATTGCAAATCAAACTCGTCAATACTTTCCAATCATCTTATATTTAATCTTGCTTTTCGTGAATTTTGGAAACATTACCATCTTGGACGAGGTTGTTTTTATACTATCAATTCTCCGTTTAAATCTGAAGTACTTGGTTATTTGACTGGAATCATTTACTGGTGTTTTCACAGAGGAGTTATTTGAGTGATTTATAACTTTGCCACCACTTTTCATAATTCACCAGAGTTTGATCGCCAATATTAAGATCAACTAATTTATGTTTGACATTTCCCATTTCTTCCAGTATTTTTTTTATTAAATATACAATACTAATCATTCTCTTTCGATTAAATTGTTTGTTTAGTCTTTCCATGATTCCATCATCTATTGTCATTAGTTTATTATACAAATCATACTTTTCATCTTCAGTAAGCTTTATTATTTTACTTACTTGATCAACTTTTTTCTCATAATGATATTTTCTCTGATAAATACTCTTCTTTCGAAAAAGTAATCGATCTTGATCTTTTTTATCAAAATAGCCAAGATAACGTTCATTCTGAGATCCACAATTTACACAGATTTTGAAACCTGAAACCAAATCGAATTCACTTTCTTGACAGTTCCAACATTTTGTCTTTTGACCGGTTTTAATTTCCATATTTTTGGTATAACTACGAATAATTTCGAGGTATTTTTGAATTTCTTCATCTGTATATTCCATCTTTTTTATTTTAATTTTATTATCTTAATGCTCGCGTATTCACTTTGTCCTCACTCAAAATACGCTTATCATCATCCCCACTTAAAGCTAACTTATTAACTTCTTTTGAATATATTTCATGATTTTCGCTTCGTATGATATTCATCGATCTCATTTGTTTTTCACCTGAAAACAAACACTGTACATAATCCTCAAAATCGATTCCCTTTTTCACAACTGCCTTTTTAACTCCCTTGCATTTTTTACTTGTATTAGAATCTTCAACTTTGAAACTGTATAATTTCGGTCTAAGTCCTACAAAATGTGTTATCTGCTGGCCAGCTACTTCATCTTTGAACAACCCAATCACTTTTTTATTGACTCCAGTTAATATACCAGATTTGTGATCCTGTGGATAATCTGATGTATCAAACTTGTTTCTGATATCATCTCTTATATCATCATAAAAGTCATCTGTTTTAATCTCGTACATTAAAGAATCAGTATCAGTAAATAATAACTTGGCTCGTTTATAAGAATATTTCTTTTGGATGTAATTATAGTGAAAATCAAACATCAACAACTTTGACAAATCCAAAATAGCTTGACCGACATAAACTGGTTTATTGAAATAGACCTCGGTCTTTTTCATGTGAATTGCAATTAGATTTCGATCAAATATTGTCGCTCTATCAAAGTTTGGACGACTTGTTAATTTTACAGCTTTTGATCGATTGTCAACCAAAATTATATTTTGTCTTTTTCGTATGTTTTCAATCGTCTTTCCAAACACAGAATTATTCATCAACTTGAAAAAGTCTTTTTCAAAGCTGTTAGTCGCTGTTTTTCGAAGTTCAGTATTCTTTCTTATGTAAGGCTCCATCCAAGGTGACTGTTCAAAAGATATTCCTCTATGAACAGTTTTCAACCTCAAACCCAGTTCAAGACATTGTCTCAGATTTCGATAATGTAAAACATATTTTTTATGTGGTTTAAAATGTGAAATAAGTTTCTCCACACCACCTACTTTCATCTTCTCCGGAGCAAGAGGGTAATCGTTATGTGATTCCCAAAGTTCTTTGGGATATTCTAAATCTACTTCAAATATATAACCTCTCTTGACTGAGTTTGTCATACTGCTATTTGCTTTCTCAAGAATATCCATCACCTTTTCTTTTGTGATATTGGTCATCCATTTAAATCCATGAGTGGGAAGTGATTGAGACATTGCCCATCCATAGAGATTGTTTGCATCGAGATATTGAATGTATTTAGAAGGTTTATCAGGATTGTAATCTTTCATATATTTGTTATTGGCTTCTGAGTATCTTTTGGAGATATGTGTTATTCCACCTCTGATACCTCTCTCAAACATCATCAGCATATCATAATCATGCAGCAATTCAAGTTGTTGACCCGTTTCCTTGAGACAAGCATCCCAAGCCAGACCAGGAGATGTATAATAATGCGCTGGATCTAGGTTATAATGTTTCAAGCATGTTTTACGAAAGTTTTCAAATACATCAGCCAACAGTAAAACATCTGATTTGAGATAAAGATCGTGGTAATCTCTGATTGTTTGGCATTTGAATGTATTCCATACATTTTGAGCATGTTGGTAATCTTCATCTGAAATGTCTTCATCGTTCAGTTTTGAATAGAATTGCTCTTTGGGAGGAAGTTGTGTTTCAGATAACTTTTCAAGAGAACCAATGTAGTCATAGGGATAAACACCTTTTCGAGTAAGAAGGTCTACATGGACTTTCATTATTTCTTTTGTATTATAAAAATCATCTGGTTGAAGGTTTCCAACAAGATTCGCAAGACTAGTTTGGAGAAACTTGAATGAATCAATAAATCTTATTTCAAAATTCAAAGAAACCATCTCTCCAGTTCTCTTGGATTTGTACTCATCAACTTTTATCTTTTTGGAAAATGAAATATACTTTTCCTCAGTTGATGGAATACAATTTAAATCACCTTGAATACCAGAAAGTTGTTTTATAAACAAATGTGCATCATATCCTTGAAGATTGTGAAATACTACAGGTAATATCAATGGTTTTCGACACTGTAGATTACAACTGTTATGTGCAGCTCCACGATATTTACCAGTGAAATGGCAATGATCACGAACTCTATCATCATCTAAAACACCTGAACAAATATGACAGATCTTAGCTTCTTTGAAAGATTTTTGTTCTTCTTCTGTTAATCTTAGAGGTTGTGGATGTCGATAAAAATCATCATAAAGATTTTGAGTTATTTTTGCAAGTTTTGAAACAAATATTTCAGCAACATTATCACTTTCTTTCTGTTTTGTAAAAGTGATTGGTTTAAAAATGTTAGGAACTATTCCTTTTATGTAAAAACAAAATCCTGACGGTTCATGTTTCTGGTAACCAAGTGTATATGAACCTGCTGGATTGGGTTTGCAATTTTCTATTGTCTGGGTAAAACATTCAAAATCAGCATAAACTACAAAAGGTATTGGAAGCTGTTTGAAGTAATTAATAAATCCTAATTTTGAATTTCTTGTTGGCATTTTTACAACAACTGATTCATTGGATGAACAATATTCAATATGACGCTGAAATAATTCTTCCTTTGAAAAATGGGTAAAGCATCTTTTGCAAATAAAGATTTTCCCATTCGTTCTAGAAGTTATTTGAGATCGGAATAATCTTGAAAAACTTTTTATAAGAGAATAATGGTATTTGCCATCTTCCTCATAGAGAAACAGATCGATTGTTTTCTGAGGATCTCTCTGTGCCATTCGGAGAGGGTAAAACTTGTTATTCTCATTGACTGAAAACACGTTTATCCCTGGGAGATCTGGATTGAGTTTTTCGAATTTTGAAATATCTTTTACTCTGACTGGAAATTTTATTCCTTTTGTATTCAAACTATTTTCATATTGCTTCAAATCTGTCAATCGAAATTCATTACGGTCTCTTGGATGAAGGTATCTCAATACACACCATAAAAAGCATCTTTCGTCTTTGTTTTTAATACTCAATATCGCCTTCTTTCTCATTATCCAATCTGGAAGTTGAATATAGGAAGAACCTCTCATTGGATTGAAATCAGCAGTGTGAATCTCAAGATGAACTATTTCCTTGAAATACCATCCACTACCATTTTGTTGATAAATGGCAATATTTTCAAGAATAAAATAAAAAACTTTAAAAAGTAATTCTTTTACATCTGTTGATTCAAGATTAATATATGTTTCAGAATTAAAATATGCTTTATCTTGAATGGTAAGACTTGACTTTCCCATTTGTTCCATCATGCAAACTAATACAAATCTGACTTTAATATTTTGATGATTTCTTAGAAAATCTTTTAAATAAGCAGCTTTGGATTTGAAAAATTCAAATGGTGTAATATCAGTTTTGCCTTTTACTATGTATTTATTAGCAAATCCTTCCAGAGATGATTTCTCTTTTTCTATTCCTTGGTCATATTCCTTGAGAGCTCTCTCAAGTGCTTTACGCAGATAAGATGGTGTATCTGAGGGAATTTTTTTATTCTTAATACACTCCTGAAAATATTCTTCAAATGATTTGGGTTTGGGTTTGGGTTTGGGTTTGGATTTAATTTTGTCTCTTACTTTTTGTAGCTTATTTATATCATCAATCAACTTTTTCTTATAATCAGCTTTGATTTCTTTTTTTATATCTTTTTTGATTTTTTTTTAGCTCTGAAATAGAAAGATTATTAAGATCAGTGGCCATCTTTATTTATTGGTTTTTTTATTTTTAAATTTCAATTTTATTTTTCTGATTCACAGTCTTATATCAAAAAATGATATAAGACCTAAAACTCAACTAGAACACAATAATCCATCAACTTATCTGAAATAGAAATAAATCTTTTTTTGATATATTCTGGAATTTGTTTTGATAACTCATCTTCTCTATTCGTTGCAAGATCAAATGCTTCATACAAAAAATCCACTATTCCAAGAAACTTTTGATTAAAATTTCCATCTCCTATTCTTAATTTGGTGTCTTCATCAAATCTAGTAAGCAATTCTTCAACTTTATCAAGTATAGAATTAAATTCTTCTTCATCTTCTCTCGCTGAAGAATATTTTATTGTTGGCCATAAACTTCCTGAAGGTGATGGTGAATAAAGTAATTCTAGTTTTTTGTTAATACGCTTAGCATTTAAATATTCCCTTTTTGATGAAAATATCAAATTATGAACTATATATTTACTACTATTACTTTGCGTTGCTGACTTGAATCCCATTTTTATTACTATTTTAAAATCTTTAAGCCAGAAATTCAATTTTATTTTTCTGGCTCAAAACTCTATTTACCCGCCCAGAGCAGATTAACACTCCAAAAATTAGCCGATTCAGGATTTTCATAAGTCAACTCACCTTTCTTATTCTTTATCTTCTTTGCCCGAGAAAGATATTTTTCTTTTCGCTCGTTATCCCTGTGTATTAAAAAGTCTGGATACTGCGACGAGCCAAAATGCAAATTCTTTCCACTTGGCAGCTTGACCACGTATTTGTTATTCTTCCGCTTTGAATAATCAAGAGATTCGGCGCCTAGTTTTTTAGCCTTTTTGCTTAATTTCTGAAAATCTTTTCCTTTCACAACATATTTATCATCATCGGATGATTCCTCTTTCTCAGGAACATAATCAGGATCTTCATCATGTTTATAGCCATCATCAACTATAAAATCTTTGTCCTCAGGGCTTTGATATTCCATTTTAGTATTTGTTTAGATTATCTTTGTATGGTAATCCCCTGATTACTAATTCAGATTATGATCTCATCAAAAATAACTTCACGTTTACATGGAAAACAATAGATTGCATTCCAGAGTTCCCTAACAACCAGCAAATCTGAAAATAGATTTTGTGTTTACTTTCAGCGATTGAAATTGCTAGGGAACTCTGGAATGTATTGACGACAGTAGTTATAATAGGATGATTTACCATTCAATTTTTTCACCGATAATTTCCGTCATTTCCGCGAGCCACGCAGTGGCGAGCTATTATTTTCATACATTTTTCCAAGTACCCCAAAAAATGACAAATTTAATGGGATTTTTTATTTTTTCATTGACCCCCAAATAATGACAGATTTAAACAAGAAATGAAAAATAACAGAAAAGGTCTCCGATTAAGTTGTGTCATTTAGAGGTGGTAAAGACAGAAGATAAAATACGAATAACTTTATCACTTTTTGGGACTAAAAAAATAATATGAAATAACCAGAAAATGACAGAAGATAAACAGTAAAAAATAAATGACGTAAAAAAATTTCCCATTAAGTCTGTCATTTTTTGGACTGATGGAAGTAGTATGGATTAATCAGGGAAATGACGGAAATTATCGGTGAAAAAATTGAATGGTAAAGCATCCTATTATAACTACTAATGTGTTTTCTTCGATCCTGAGCACACTAGATAGGTCCAGCTGTGCGCCACTTATGGAAAATTTCAAGATATCCACACGGTTTTACAGATTTGGACCCAGTCGCTAAAAACGTGGATAACGCTAGCTATTCACTGGATAAATCTTAATCTAGTGGATAGCGATGTGGATAGCACATATAGTTCCCCTAACAGTTATCGCTGACTGGACATTGATTTATCAGGTGGATAGCCCTATCCATGGTTCAGCAACAGGGCCACGTCAGAGTCTTACACACATTATGAAATGTGTTCTTTGAACCTCTTTTTTCAGGGGCACCCATAGACTGTTTTCTGTACATTATCTGTTCGGAGAAGCAAATATTTGCCAATTACTTGATGACCGTCCCATTCATGTACAATTTTCGAAGCTTATCTAATATATTCAATTTGCGATTTTCTGAAGTTTTATTTTTCACATTTCAAAACCCAGGTTAGGCTATTTTATGTAGGAAAAAGGAAGCCTAAAATTTTCGGATTCAAAAATTTGATGGAGAGGAATGAAAAATTATTTTTTGTAATGCGCTAAATTGCATCTAAAATTTCAGGAAAATAATACTGAAGCCCTTGTAAGTTCGAAAAGACTCAACCTTCCCTAGGATGACCGAACAGATAAAAATTTTATAGTGCCGTTTAGAATCCATTTCTATAGGTCTGAAAATACTCTGGGTAGCCTAAAAAGAGTTTTCCATGAATTTGGGAGGAAACCGTTCTTGGGCGCCTCTGTTTGTTTCGCGTCAAAGGTAGTAATTAGTAAAGTTGAACTGAAATAGGCAACGAACTAATTAGCAAAGGTATCAGAAGTGCTGGCTCTGAGTGACAGTCGTAGAGTTTTTCACCTGAAAGGTACAAAATGGGTGTTTGATCTAATGCACGTCAAAGCTACCTTTGCACAACCGTTAGCCATAATTGACAACAACTTCCCTCTATTTTTTGTTGCAGATTGAATCAAAGTTGTTAATCACGCAAAACATTATTAGCAAAATTAACGATGTTAACAAGATTAATAGTGTTACAGTATGTCAAGGCAAACATACACCAGACCAACAAGTCGATGTATTGAACGCTGTCAAACAGAAGAAACTGATTCGCGAAATACTTTTCAGTACAGCCCGATTCCTGACTGTTACTTAAGAGAGCTTAAGATTCGTATTAACTCAGCGGCGGATGTCAAAAAATCGAATTTCTTCAAATTACCTGAAACTTATTTTATGTTAAAAGGTTCCCAGCGCTGTAGATTGATGTCATTTATTCTTAGTATTTTTGCAAAATTGCCTCAGAAAAGTAATTAAAAGATAGCGAGCTCATACTGGCGAAAATTATGTTAAATTGCGTCCAATTTATGAGCAGATTTGTTGTATCAATGACAGACCAATATTACGTCCCGATGCAAATAACTTTATTCACTAGAAGTAACATGCTTTAACTTTAGAAATATAGCTACAAGACCAAGGGTCCGTGCACACTTCGGCCAATCTAATTTTCCATTTTTCTAACAAAAACGGAAAAAGGAAATATTCCTTATCCTTATCATATTTACATATTTTAAAGTACAGACAAAAATAGAAAAAAAGAAAATGGTCAGGAAAATTAATCTTTTTTTCATTTTTCTAATTTTGAAGTCCGCTTCAAAAATACAAAAAATACTGTAAACGGCTAAAAGAATCAGTGGTCGGTTCCGGCAATTCTACTTTTTGCAAAGAACGCTGATTACAAAAATGAAAAATGCCTTAAAATCAGGTCTTTTTTGTATTTTACACTCAAAACTGAAAAAAGGATGCCTGTTTTTAAATTTCACTCGCTGTTATGAAAACCTGAGAAAAGTGCCTCCTTTTCTCATAAAAGGCCGGACATTTTTAGTATTTGTCTTCGATATAAAGTGAACCGACTTTCTTGAGTAATATTCTTATCTCACTAATCGCAAAAATGCTGAAAGAGGAATTTTCTCGAGTTTTTTCAACTTTTTGCCTTTTTATACAAAGTCGAAAAAAGTCGATTTTTTTTTGGCCTTTGAAGTATTTGCATCCAGATGAATCACTTCAAAGTTTAATTTTTGTTTTAGCACCCTCTGTACTTCATCGACCGACGAAGTTTCTTCGGTCAGCGCGGTGCACCTGGAACTTTTCTCCGATTGTTTTCGCCAGACGGCGTCACGTTCACCACACAAGCGATTCCTACCACGTCACTAGACCCTTCTTGGTGGTGGTGAAGGTCGGTCATTTTAGTTGAGATTTGTACGTGTGGCCGTCCTTAGGTAGGAAAGAGGTACACCGAGCTAACTGAGTTCGCATTCATTCGTTGACTACATATTAAGTACGTTTTCTCAAAGTCCTCGACGTGTAGATTTCGTGGTTTAGGACAAGCCTAAATATCATGGCCAGAGTACCGTTGTTTACAGTTAAAGACTTTAAAAGTTTTACCCCTTTTTTATTTCTCGTTCATGTTTATCTCGACGTAAACGTCCGACATCTTGAAACATTGCCACAACTCATTGCTCACAATTACCTGTCATTTTTGACAGCTGTCAGTCGAGAGGACCGAAGATTGGGATTCCCGCCTTTATTTGACAACTGTCCACCCAAAAGTCGAAACAAAGAAAGGCAAAAAAAAAAAATCGACTTTTTTCGGCTTTGTATAAAAAAGACAAAAAGCTGAAAAAAACTCGAGAAAATTCTCCTTTCAGCTTTTTTGCGATTAGTGAGATAAGAATATTACTCAAGAAAGTTGGTTCACTTTATATCGAACACAAATCCTAAAAATATCCTGCTTTTTTTTAGAAAAGAAGAATCAGTGGTCGGTTCCGGCAATCCTACTTTTTACAAAGAACGCTGATTACAAAAATAAAAAATGCCTAAAAATCAAGGTCTTTATGTGCATTTTACACTCAAAACTAAAAAAACGGACACTTTTTTTAACTTTCACTCGTCGTTTTGAAAACCTGAGAAAAGTGCCTTCTTTTCTCAAAAAAAGCAGGATATTTTTAGGATTTGTGTTCGATATAAAGTGAACCAACTTTCTTGAGTAATATTTATATCTCACTAATCGCAAAAAAGCAAGAAAGGAAAATTTCTCGAGTTTTTTCAGCTTTTTGCCTTTTTTCTTGAAAAACGAAAAAAAGTCGGCAGTTGTTTTTCCCTGTCTGTGACTCTCTGTATTGCCTCCTAGACTGACAGCTGTCAAAAATGGCGCGAAAAATTGTCATGATAAGAAGGGCGCATTCTATCGTCCTTGTCTTCTGTCAGTTCTGTGGCTAGCTGTGAAGATGGCGAATTGTGTCAAGATTAAGATGAATGACAAAGCGATGAGGCTTAAATCCTCTATGTTAACCGTAGGTAACCTAGCTATGGTTTTCAAACTTGATGTAAGTCGAGGCATTTACATTTGCTCCGAAGAAGAAGGTGAAATAATTATACCAACAGAAACAGGAGTTTTCAAAGTAGAAGACTTCACGAAGACGTACGTCGTTAATGGCGAGCCAACGCAGGCCTTGTCCTCAGGTAGCTCTTCGCCGTGTCATTCGCTTGGAATTCCCCTATCTTACAACAAAACTACAGCGTCACTGAGAACAAGTCTAAACCCTCCACCTGGGCAGATGTCCAGTACACAAACTTTGCCGCGGCCGAGGTTCACCACCGGCTCAAGCAAGGCTCAATCAGCATCATGGAGAAAGTCGCTCGTGTTTGTGGACATCGCACCATCTGGCACAGTAAACCAGAAATTTCAAGTTCATCTGAATTTGACGGAACAAACCGCGACAGTGGATGATGTTGAAAAGATGTTGGAACAACAACTGGGATTCGAGGTAATTCTCCTCGATTCAAAATATCTGCCAGTTATGTCCGCAGAGACCACTAAAGGTAAGCGAAATTGTAATCTTGTCGGAGTGCTTTATCCGACTGAACCAGGCTTTTTTTTTATGGCATTTTGCCTCGTATGTAGAGCAGTTTAGGATTGCATTTTTAAAATGTTTTTGTTCTGTAACCCGGGTTAGTTTAAATAAACCTACCTCAGTCCTTAAAGGGTTTCAATTTTTGAGCCACAAATCCATGAACCTGGTAGTGTTTGGGTCTTTCATGTTACTTGCGCAAATGTTTTCATTCGCAAACAATAGGCTCGATTGTGAGAAATTCTTACAGCATTCCGACTGGAGACATCATTCACTCCCCTTGGTATTTCCCAGTTTTTCGTCAGAAATTTCGAGCAATTCCAAAGTGTACAGACTAAATCAGTGGTCGGTTCTGGCAATTCTACTTTTTAAAAAAAAAAGTGGATTACGAAAGTGAAAATGCCTAAAAATCAAGGTCTGTATGTGTATTTTACACTCAAAACTAAAAACACCACTGATTTAACTACCCTTCCTTTGTTCATCACGCCTTTATAATAAAGCAGTAATAGACTCATTATTCTGAAATAATTTTCCCAATTTTCTGTTTGAAGTAGTGCACAGTTCTGTAAAGTGCTTAATCAAAAAACCTAAAAATCGCCTTTTACTAACTTTTTCGCCTGATTTTACATTAAATAGACAGATTTGGTTGTTTTATGCTGAAAAGTGGATCTTTCTCAAAAACCTTGGTACTCTGCTTAATATCACTGAAAACAAGAGAAGCTTCCAGGGGGGAACTTTTAATCGGTTGAATATTTTCTTTTAGAGGTACATAGGCTTACAACCCGGGGGGGATTTATCAGCAAAGGGGGTATATTATTCACTAAATGTCAGATCCCGAGGGAAACAGCTAGTTTTGCTTTTTTGCTGTCCCTGTTTAGTTGAGTTAAAGTCTAGGAATATAACAATAGCAGTTAAGAGTATCTGCCTAGTATACCTAACGTTTCCAATTCATGAATTATTCAGAACGGACGTTATTGGCATTGGTTTCTAATATAAACACCGTAAATTCCAGATTTATCACGATCCAAGTGTCTCTTTTGATTGTGTTTGGCAATATTAACTGCTGAGCCTGAGGTTAATCATCGTTTTAGTATATACACACGAAGTGATCTCAACAAAATCAGAAACGAAACCATTAAAAAAGCCATTATTTGCTTGACGGGTGAATTCATGCGTGAACATGTAGCCGTAAAAGTTAGATCTTTACAGTATTTTCAAATATGGCAAATCAAAGTTTCAATTTTTTTGTAAGTTTTAGCATCAAAAATTAAAATTTCAAGCACGAAAATTCCCTGTTTTGATTATATTTTCCTACAAAACAACAACTGATAATGCGTACAAACCTCCACGAAAACACTTAAAAATGAGTCTGAAGGGGACTTACCGAAGTAGAAACAAAACAGTTTTTTTTATCGCTTAAGTCTATAACAGTGACAATAAGTTTCGGAGCAGTTTCATTTCTGTTATCTTTTCTCATTACATCCCATTTTTTTTTCTGATAGGATCTCAATTTTGGAGAGGAAACCGTAAGATACTGGCAGCAAAGAAAAGCCAGCTGTCTTACCTAAAAAGGGGTAAGGGAAAAAGGAAAAAATCCAAAACCGACGATATTCTGGACAGGTTGAGGAGGATTGTATCCGAACCCGAAGAGGAGGAGGAGGATGACATCACAGAAATTGGCTTAGCAGGGCCATCTCACCAGCAAAGCAAACAAGTGCAAGTGCAACAGCCCCCTGCGGCAGCAGCTGACTGTCGCACACAACAAACAGTCGAAGAAGAAGCTGCGAAAATTCTCAAGGCCATATTTAAGTGTTCAATTTGTCTCAGTGAGTGTAAGTTACCAGCAGCAGCTTGTGCATCTTGTCACGCCGTCATTGGGTGTATACATTGCTTAGAGCAATGGATTGAATCAAGCAGTTCTCTTTCCAAGTGTCCGTTGTGCCGTACCACCGCAGATTATGCCCTTGTACCCCTAGTACGTGAGATTGCCAATATTTTGGGACAGTCAGTCCCTAGAGCTTCTGAAGATGACGGAGGTAGTGACACCGACACCATTCCGTACGGTCGTGCAGATAATGAACAGTATCATTCAGACGATGACTTTGAAGTCCTTCCCCCCATGGTGTAGTACGGCTTTGGCTCTATTTATACAGTTCAGGAACTGTGAACGGAAGAGTCACGTATTTTTTCAGATTTAGTGCAAATAAATGTTGACTCTTGCTAATCGGTTAAATTGGACGGTGTGTTGGTTTACAGTGTAAAAACAATCAAGTTCTTTCAAACTGCTAACTTTGAAATTTCGGTAATTACATCAGGTTTTAGGTAGATTAAACTTGTTTTGTAAGTTTTCTTCAGTGCCAGGAATACAGAGTTGACTCTCGTACGAAAGTGAGCATAATGTATTACTTACTTCATTTACTTACGTAAATTCTGCGGGGCTACGGCGTATAAAGCCATATACATTCAACATGAAATTCTAGCAGAAGAAGGGACCAGTTCGTACGTTGTTGTTACGAAAAGACCGCAAACACGCGTTATTAAGATTTTTGCACGTTTGCTGCGATCGTTTTGGCCAGCGGTATTCGATCCGTGGCGTCGGGAACAGGAATGATTAGTATTTAGCTTACTTTAACTTAACTACGTTTCTAAATTGCTCACTGTTTCATGATATCATGATAGTACAGGTTGCAACGTTTGATTCATTAAAAAGATTTGACATTTTTAAACTGAACTGAACTCGTTGATATTTCAAGGTGCCAAATTTCTAGTGATGTTAATAAATGACAAGACTGCAGCGACCATAAAGGACCCATCTCCATTTATAACGTTGCTGTAAATATCGTCGAAAGTGGGATTATTCTGTGTAAATTCTGTTTCCCGTTGATTGATGAGTGCGTCACTGCTTGCCAGGGGATCTACCCCAAACGAAGAATTACGTGTTATGGTGCCCCCAGCATCAGTGTACATTTGAATAGCATCCTCGACACTTGGAACCAAAGATGGGTTTACTGGTTACACTCTACACATCCTCTGCGCAACTACATCTGGAATTCGAGCGCTGTTTTCTGTAAAACAAAAAGAAAAGCGCAAAGAAAGAGAGAAAACGGGTTAGAGCGATTTTCGTATGACCTTGAAATGAAAGCGCGCGAACAAAACAGAAACGACAAACGAACGGAAATAGAGCGATTTGATTGGTTTATCGAACGGACAGACAAACGCGACTGGCTTTTCATTGGTTAAGCGAACGCTCTGGTGAAAAAACTTCATGCCCGAGAACTTTCTAGAAATCAACCGATACTTCTCTTTGACGTCATACTACAACACGATTGGCCAATCGAACAATGCCTTCTCCATATTAGGGTTTCTTTGGCGGGAAAACAAAGAGGCCATGTTTTGATCTATTCATCCATTGGCTGATGAAACAAAGAACAAACACTTACCGAAACCTTTTTTCAAGGTCATACGAAAATCGCTCTATAAATAGTAAACACTGAGATATGACTTCGAACTCAAAAATCTTAGTAGTTGATAAAACGCGTGACGGTCAAGAACCCGTAAAGCATCTGTGACACGTGACGAGTATATGATGGTTTACTGGAAGAACTGACATAAAGCAATTATTTCTTGGAAAAATTGTCCTCAGTTAAGAACTGCTTACTTACAAATAGGAAACTGAACGCCTCGTAAACCTTTGGAATTTTTTAAACTCTTTCTCTACCAATAATGTGGAACAGTACTGTAGATATACAGTAATATCGTTCTCATAGTGTAATGCATCAACGACATAACTTGTTTGACGTCTTGTTTGTTGTTTGAGGAGGTCAGTTGGTTCTCACTCAAAGCGAACATTAATTGTTTTTAAGGAAAACTGAGTAAAACATGTTCTTGACCTAGATGTGTTCCTCACCTTCAATCGGATGCGAATTCCAGGATTCCTGCACCCTCCTGAGTCCGATCTCAGCTACATTCATGGTAACGAAAGATAGGCAAAATTGTACAGCGGGGTCAGATAGGTTTATCATCAGATTGGTTTCCATTCTCACAAGAACATCTTTTATCGGGTAAATGACTCGTTGATTGACTTCAGGCCACTTGCGTTCTGCAGGCAAATTCTGATAGTGGAAAAGGAATAACGTGTAGTGATAATGACTCACAAAATGCTTATAATGTCGTTATCGGGTTTTTTTTTAGTAAACTTAACACCGATGGAATCCTCCATTCTACTTACCCGCCGAGACTGTGTCTGGATATACGGTTCACAACTCAGGTTCCCCCTTTCGTTTCTCAATAGGTTCTGTACAAAAAGCATCAGGCAGGCCTCGGTTCCATGGTCAACTCTTACCATATCCCAAATGCCCTCACAGAGGAGGATCTCCCTGCAGAGATTAACAGAGAAGGAAAAGCCTTTCTAAAATAAATACTGACATTGTTTATACTGCAAAAGATAGAACAGCTAAAATTAAAATTAAAAAATATTTCACAAGGTAAAAACGATATACAAAGAGATAATAATATTAACAACAAAAAGGTATTAAAAAATTATAAAAATTACGAAAACTAAGAACAAAAAATAAAATAAGTAAATAAATATAATTTACATTATTTAATGCTGCATTCTGTCTGCATTCTGTGGTCTAGCAAATACTGACAAATTTGTGACTTAAATGTTCTTTAGCGCGTAATTCTTTTGGTAAGTTGATCGCTCTGCTTATCTGATGAGAATTTGAATGAAGACTAGCACATGGCTAGCAGATTTTCATTTTTGAATTTCTCGTGTATCTCTTAAAAGAGGCAGAGAAACGCTTAGCGGGAGACTAGGTTTTACCAACGTAGAGGGGGAAAGTGAAACCATAATCCTGATTACTTGACAAACCTGAAATATGCATATATAATGACTGCATTTTTTTTAGGCATGGAAAACAGCTTGATGATTCTCGAGCTGCAACCATCGCTAAGTGCATAAAACGTACATCCATACATCCCCAGTTTTTCATTTTGGTCGCAATGTAGCTTGTTTCCATAGTAAAGTGCATTATAGGGAACCGGATTTCTTCGACGCACGGTGTCCTCCCTTCGTCTCTCATGATCCGCTGGATTCACACGTCTCAACGACTTCGCTACCTGTTTTCCGCTTAGTGGTAATCCCTTGCTACGAACATAGCCCTTCATCATTTTTCGCCCATAAGTTGGTCCAACCTGATATTTAAGATGAATTTGTCTCAAATAATGTAATATATAACAACACAAAGTCGAAAGATAAATGGACTGTAGGAACTCTTACCTCGCTCACACACTGTTCAATGATAGCATCTATCTCCGCTTCATTTAATTTACTTACACCGTGTTTAGAACAAAATAAACGCAAGTTTCTTTCAGAGAAGCCTCTTCTTACTTCCGGAAACCTTTGCTTGAATAGATTACTGATCTCCTTGTATGTTTTGTTCGCTTTTATCTGACTCCTTATCACGTTAATATTACTTTCAAAATATTCCATAATGGTCGGCGCCAAATTCAAACTGAAAGTCACAATTGATTACCAGACGACAAACGGCGCGAAAAAAAGGCACGTCAACAATGTCGACAGCTGTAACCTTGTCAGCTGCCAGCAGAAAAGTAGAAACAAAGAAAGGTAAAAAAAAGTCGACTTTTTTCGACTTTGTATAAAAAAGGCAAAAAGCTGAAAAAACTCGAGAAAATTCTTCTTTCAGCTTTTTTGTGATTAGTGAGATAAGAATATTACTAGAGAAAGTTGGTTCACTTTATATCGAACACAAATCCTAAAAATATCCTGCTTTTTTTGAGAAAAGAAGGCACTTTTCTCAGGTTTTCAAAACGACGAGTGAAAGTTAAAAAAAGTGTCCGTTTTTTTAGTTTTGAGTGTAAAATGCACATAAAGACCTTGATTTTTAGGCATTTTTCATTTTTGTAACCAGCGTTCTTTGTAAAAAGTAGAATTGCCGGAACCGACCACTGATTAAGAAGAATCAGTGGTCGGTTCCGGCAATTCTACTTTTTACAAAGAACGCTGATTACAAAAATGAAAAATGCCTAAAAATCAAGGTCTTTATGTGCATTCCACACTCAAAACTAAAAAAAAGGACACTTTTTTTAACTTTCACTCTTCCTTTTGAAAACCTGAGAAAAGTGCCTTCTTTTCTAAAAAAAAGCAGGATATTTTTAGGATTTGTGTTCGATATAAAGTGAACCAACTTTCTTGAGTAATATTCTTATCTCACTAATCGCAAAAAAGCTGAAAGGAGAATTTTCTCGAGTTTTTTTCAGCTTTTTGTCTTTTTTATACAAAGCCGAAAAAAGTCGATTTTTTTTTTTTGCCTTTCTTTGTTTCGACTTTTGGGTGGACAGTTGTCAAATAAAGGCGGGAATCCCAATCTTCGGTCCTCTCGACTGACAGCTGTCAAAAATGACAGGTAATTGTGAGCAATGAGTTGTGGCAATGTTTCAAGATGTCGGACGTTTACGTCGAGATAAACATGAACGAGAAATAAAAAAGGGGTAAAACTTTTAAAGTCTTTAACTGTAAACAACGGTACTCTGGCCATGATATTTAGGCTTGTCCTAAACCACGAAATCTACACGTCGAGGACTTTGAGAAAACGTACTTAATATGTAGTCAACGAATGAATGCGAACTCAGTTAGCTCGGTGTACCTCTTTCCTACCTAAGGACGGCCACACGTACAAATCTCAACTAAAATGACCGACCTTCACCACCACCAAGAAGGGTCTAGTGACGTGGTAGGAATCGCTTGTGTGGTGAACGTGACGCCGTCTGGCGAAAACAATCGGAGAAAAGTTCCAGGTGCACCGCGCTGACCGAAGAAACTTCGTCGGTCGATGAAGTACAGAGGGTGCTAAAACAAAAATTAAACTTTGAAGTGATTCATCTGGATGCAAATACTTCAAAGGCCAAAAAAAAATCGACTTTTTTCGACTTTGTATAAAAAGGCAAAAAGTTGAAAAAACTCGAGAAAATTCCTCTTTCAGCATTTTTGCGATTAGTGAGATAAGAATATTACTCAAGAAAGTCGGTTCACTTTATATCGAAGACAAATACTAAAAATGTCCGGCCTTTTATGAGAAAAGGAGGCACTTTTCTCAGGTTTTCATAACAGCGAGTGAAATTTAAAAACAGGCATCCTTTTTTCAGTTTTGAGTGTAAAATACAAAAAAGACCTGATTTTAAGGCATTTTTCATTTTTGTAATCAGCGTTCTTTGCAAAAAGTAGAATTGCCAGAACCGACCACTGATTTAGTCTGTACACTTTGGAATTGCTCGAAATTTCTGACGAAAAACTGGGAAATACCAAGGGGAGTGAATGATGTCTCCAGTCGGAATGCTGTAAGAATTTCTCACAATCGAGCCTATTGTTTGCGAATGAAAACATTTGCGCAAGTAACATGAAAGACCCAAACACTACCAGGTTCATGGATTTGTGGCTCAAAAATTGAAACCCTTTAAGGACTGAGGTAGGTTTATTTAAACTAACCCGGGTTACAGAACAAAAACATTTTAAAAATGCAATCCTAAACTGCTCTACATACGAGGCAAAATGCCATAAAAAAAAAGCCTGGTTCAGTCGGATAAAGCACTCCGACAAGATTACAATTTCGCTTACCTTTAGTGGTCTCTGCGGACATAACTGGCAGATATTTTGAATCGAGGAGAATTACCTCGAATCCCAGTTGTTGTTCCAACATCTTTTCAACATCATCCACTGTCGCGGTTTGTTCCGTCAAATTCAGATGAACTTGAAATTTCTGGTTTACTGTGCCAGATGGTGCGATGTCCACAAACACGAGCGACTTTCTCCATGATGCTGATTGAGCCTTGCTTGAGCCGGTGGTGAACCTCGGCCGCGGCAAAGTTTGTGTACTGGACATCTGCCCAGGTGGAGGGTTTAGACTTGTTCTCAGTGACGCTGTAGTTTTGTTGTAAGATAGGGGAATTCCAAGCGAATGACACGGCGAAGAGCTACCTGAGGACAAGGCCTGCGTTGGCTCGCCATTAACGACGTACGTCTTCGTGAAGTCTTCTACTTTGAAAACTCCTGTTTCTGTTGGTATAATTATTTCACCTTCTTCTTCGGAGCAAATGTAAATGCCTCGACTTACATCAAGTTTGAAAACCATAGCTAGGTTACCTACGGTTAACATAGAGGATTTAAGCCTCATCGCTTTGTCATTCATCTTAATCTTGACACAATTCGCCATCTTCACAGCTAGCCACAGAACTGACAGAAGACAAGGACGATAGAATGCGCCCTTCTTATCATGACAATTTTTCGCGCCATTTTTGACAGCTGTCAGTCTAGGAGGCAATACAGAGAGTCACAGACAGGGAAAAACAACTGCCGACTTTTTTTCGTTTTTCAAGAAAAAAGGCAAAAAGCTGAAAAAACTCGAGAAATTTTCCTTTCTTGCTTTTTTGCGATTAGTGAGATATAAATATTACTCAAGAAAGTTGGTTCACTTTATATCGAACACAAATCCTAAAAATATCCTGCTTTTTTTGAGAAAAGAAGGCACTTTTCTCAGGTTTTCAAAACGACGAGTGAAAGTTAAAAAAAGTGTCCGTTTTTTTAGTTTTGAGTGTAAAATGCACATAAAGACCTTGATTTTTAGGCATTTTTTATTTTTGTAATCAGCGTTCTTTGTAAAAAGTAGGATTGCCGGAACCGACCACTGATTCTTCTTTTCTAAAAAAAAGCAGGATATTTTTAGGATTTGTGTTCGATATAAAGTGAACCAACTTTCTTGAGTAATATTCTTATCTCACTAATCGCAAAAAAGCTGAAAGGAGAATTTTCTCGAGTTTTTTTCAGCTTTTTGTCTTTTTTATACAAAGCCGAAAAAAGTCGATTTTTTTTTTTTTGCCTTTCTTTGTTTCGACTTTTGGGTGGACAGTTGTCAAATAAAGGCGGGAATCCCAATCTTCGGTCCTCTCGACTGACAGCTGTCAAAAATGACAGGTAATTGTGAGCAATGAGTTGTGGCAATGTTTCAAGATGTCGGACGTTTACGTCGAGATAAACATGAACGAGAAATAAAAAAGGGGTAAAACTTTTAAAGTCTTTAACTGTAAACAACGGTACTCTGGCCATGATATTTAGGCTTGTCCTAAACCACGAAATCTACACGTCGAGGACTTTGAGAAAACGTACTTAATATGTAGTCAACGAATGAATGCGAACTCAGTTAGCTCGGTGTACCTCTTTCCTACCTAAGGACGGCCACACGTACAAATCTCAACTAAAATGACCGACCTTCACCACCACCAAGAAGGGTCTAGTGACGTGGTAGGAATCGCTTGTGTGGTGAACGTGACGCCGTCTGGCGAAAACAATCGGAGAAAAGTTCCAGGTGCACCGCGCTGACCGAAGAAACTTCGTCGGTCGATGAAGTACAGAGGGTGCTAAAACAAAAATTAAACTTTGAAGTGATTCATCTGGATGCAAATACTTCAAAGGCCAAAAAAAAATCGACTTTTTTCGACTTTGTATAAAAAGGCAAAAAGTTGAAAAAACTCGAGAAAATTCCTCTTTCAGCATTTTTGCGATTAGTGAGATAAGAATATTACTCAAGAAAGTCGGTTCACTTTATATCGAAGACAAATACTAAAAATGTCCGGCCTTTTATGAGAAAAGGAGGCACTTTTCTCAGGTTTTCATAACAGCGAGTGAAATTTAAAAACAGGCATCCTTTTTTCAGTTTTGAGTGTAAAATACAAAAAAGACCTGATTTTAAGGCATTTTTCATTTTTGTAATCAGCGTTCTTTGCAAAAAGTAGAATTGCCGGAACCGACCACTGATTGGCTGCCCTTGCATATATTATATGTGATTAACTTCTCTAAAGAACGTACGTAGACCCAAGAGCCCAAGAACCATATGGATCTTGGTAGACCGTGTTAAGCTCTCGGCTGGCTACGTACGGAGTGTACAAACATGATTGATTCTCAAATTATTTTATTGTATATTTGAGCAGGGAATTTACTGAATCAAATGGAAGCTATTCCGAGAGAAAATCGATTAGAATAAGACTTATTTATACAAATAGACTCATTCTTTTTTTTTCCCTATAATAATTATTCTTCGTTTTACAGCTTGCGTAACAGAGCGTAGACAAAAAGTACTTTCCCACGCTTTTGTTTAAGAAAGAAATTAATTGCCAATACGTACTGTAGTTAGGAGAAGAGAAAATCACAAAGAATTGTAGTAAATATTGCCAACCGAAAAAAACACCGGCAAAAAAATAATAAAGCATCAGACAATGAGATCTGAAATAAAGGTCATAACGTTTAGACCCAAGTCAAATTTAGAAGGATTTGTATGGAGTCATCAGAGCATAACTGGGCTAATATCTCAGAGACAATTTGCCCCACAATGCTAGTTTTTGGCAAGAAGGCCTCTTGGATGTTTTTCTTTCAGAATATCTGACGCATCCCATAATTTCACAAATTCAATTTTTTATGACGTCACAATTTAGTACTCTGTTGGAACGGAATCAATCAATGGAATAGGGGCGCTTATTGGAAGGGGGCACTAAATCGAATCATTACGGTACTCCAGGGCCCAGTTGTTCGAAGGCTGATTAGCGCTTAACCCGGGGTTAAATTTAACCCGGGCTTCTCTTTCTTGTGTTCAAAAGCATTTTCTCGGATAATTTTCTCTGTTATATTTAGAGCTTTCAATCATCAACTTGTAGAAAAAAAGAATTAAAACTGAAATTCTTTTTAAGCTTTGAAATCTGGATTCAACACTCGCGCTAACCCTGGGTTATCTTAACCCGGCTTTGAACAACTCGGCCCAGTTTGTCTCTCCAGGCGTATAAGTGAATACCGGTGAGATAAAGTGGAATCTCGATATAACAAAGGGCCAATACAGACCTTCAGAATTTGTTCGCTGTAACGAGGTTTCATTATATCGAGGTTCTTTGACATATAGTTTACCATTATTGACTGGGGTAAACAAAATCATTCGTTATACCGATGACTTAGGTATAATTATATAGAGGTTCAGTTCGTTTAATCGAGGCTTTTTTTTTTCACTGTACTGTTGGCAGGGTGCACGTGTAACCAGTCGAAGTGGAGTCTCGTCTAGATGGGAACTTGTAACTCATGAATCATACTACAAAACTGAGATAAGCTCCTAACAGCTCCTGTAGATCTCAATACAACTTAAACCGTTTTACTTTTGGGACGCAATACTCCGGTGATATTATTTAAAGACCAGTAAATATATAGTGATATGTTTTATTTTCCTACGGAATGATCTTCGTGGTGATAATTTATAAATTGCTTCACCCAAATACAGAACTAAAAAGAAAACATGCAATTATATTATTTTGTATATTGCAAATCCTAAAGAACCTAAATATTCTTTTCATTGGCGGGATAATCGGTAATTTCCTCATGTGCGTCCTCGCTTTCCAGCAGGACAGGTTGTTCGTCGGAATCTCCTTCGTCTCTTCTCAGAAGTTGTTCTTCATTAGAGTCGTCTTCATCGGGACTCGGGTAATTCCTGCCGGATCCTGATCCCGATCCCGATCCCGATCCCGATCCCGATTCAATGAAAGCTGATTCTGAAGTTGTTGAGTGAACAGCTGTGACAACGGCGTCGTCTGAAAGTTGGAAAAAAAAGAGGGGTTGGATAATTCTTTCCAGTGATGTGAGTTAATACTAAGCACCGATACATAACTGTCAAGAATAATGTGACTCTAAAGGCATAAAAATAACATAATAATATCTTAGGTCCAGTTGAAATTTTCATGCACCGAACTATAGCTATAAAAAAATTTGGGTCGACCCAAATGTGTGTTCGACGGTTGATTTAGAGGCGAACTTAATTCGTCAAACTCAATTCCTTTTTACGATGTACCACTATCTACAATCGTTACCAGTGAAAATAAATTACACATTATATTTATGCATTATATATAGGTTCGGCACATGAAAAATTCGACGTCTGAATCCTGGTAAATGGGACGCTGTTCCGAGAACTATCGACGGCTGCTCCTCAGTCAGAATACCCATGTAGGTCCCTTGTTGATGAACTTAATTTATGGGTCGACTCAATTTAGATTATATCTCGGACATAATCGATTCAAACGTCGATCTTTTCATGTAATTAAATAGTCTAAGAAGGGATTTAAAAGATCTGGTATTTTGGCAATCGACGTTTGAACTGGGCCGTAATTCTCCTTTTTAATCTATGTTTCTAAGAAAATAGAGAAATAATTAATAAATAAGAGCCAGAACAATAACTAAAGGCGTAAATAACCTCCGCCCATGAACAGGTTATCGGAAAGCGATTCTTGGCCTTTTTTCGCCCAGTACGACACATTTTACCTCGCGATCAGCAGGCGGCCTTTCTTCCCGTTTTTCTTAACTTTGGAAAAAGAAGGAGAAAGACGTCTGACCGCAGGTTCACATAGCACCCTGATCAAATATAGGCTCACAATTATATGCATGAACTTTGGTGAAACACAAATTAAAATTTCTAAACGTAGAGAAGATCATTGCAGATGAACGACGCAACTTAAGCAGTTACGAAAAGAAAGCCTGAAGAAATACAGGCTTTCTCTTACTTTAAAAAATCCTCGGCAAAAGTGAACCCATGAAATTTGTCTGCATTATAGACTACTGGGTAAGGTATCCATAAGAATAGCTTGACGCAGTAATATTCCTTCCGGGCGTCGTTTATAATGTTAGCCCACAGTCTCTAATATAACCCACAACCATCCCCACCTTCCTTCTCACCCCTCCATAAGCCTCGAGGACGAGGCACTAACAGCAATCACTAAATAACCTCTATTAAACCCAAATTGCTAAAGAGGAAATTTGTTTAACTGGCAGCTTTCCAGTAAACACGTACGACGCCTATCTGATGTTACTCTTCTACTCCAATGTTCTTCTTGTTGAAGCGTTTCTGACTAAGCACTAAGAACGTTTGCATAAGAGGCAACACTATTGTGTCATAGTAAAAAAGAGCGTATTTTAAGAGCAAAGGTTTTAACTTTGAGTTATGATTATATGAAGCATACATTTCAATTACCTTCGGCGTAAAAGTCTCCTTGTATTGTAGCATCTGTCACTGTCTGTTTTACTTCTACGAAAGACGATGCGTATGCTGAAACGACCATACATAAAGATAAGCCAAAACAAGAGAAAAAAAAATGAAATGCATGATTAATGTTTATAGAACTCAGTCGGCCCCAGTCCCACATCATCTCATAATGCCCATATTAAGAAAAACACTATGCGCCCGGCTATAAGTCTCAATTGGGAAGATGTTGAAGTAGTGATAGTGAACTTTCACGTTTATCTCTTTTCCTTTTGGGAACCACACCTAAACATAACTGAACAAAGAACCTTTTAAGAGAAAGAACCCTTTGTCCCAACCTTTTATAATGAAGAACGATAGCAGTAACATCAAAGGCACCATAGAATCCATGCTTTTGATGAAAATCTGTTCGACTTTTGGACTCCTGAAATTAAAATTTAATCTTTTAGTTATTTCTAAACAGATCCATTACTTTTTTACAGGGCGGGGGATGGTTGTGGCGGATTGTTTTAAAGTTTAGAATCAAGCGTGTTAATCTGAAGCTATGATCAGAAGTCACCTGGGTCTCCTTGTCTTACATTCTAATAAGTCCCCCTCTCTTCAAACTGAACTGGATTTTAAGGTAGCTGAAATGTAAACGAATATTTGTACACCGTCCTAGAGTATTTAACGACAATTTTCAGGCATACGAAACGTATCAGGTGTTTTCACCAGGGACTGAAATGATAATTATGAATACATTTTCAGTCCAAATTTGCGGATCAGTGCCGGACAGTCTGCTGGAACAGGAACCGCGCGCCCAGAATATAGGAGATTGAATGGTGACAAACCCCTCGATGTAGGAAAGTAAATCAAATTAGTAACTACAGAATACATAGTGTCACAAAAAAAAAAATGCTCCCCATACGTAGTACTTACTCACTCACTGTCGAATAATACTACTTTGGTTGCTTTGCTGCCAAAAGGACCTTGATAATTTAAAATATTTTCAAAATACCTTGCTTGCAATCATCGCTGAGCAATGACGAACGCAAAACAGATACTTAGATTCCTTGAGCCGATCAAAATTTACTTTGTATTAATTTTTAATAAGTAAATGGACCAGCCAGCAGAGAGTTTCTCTCGGTACCAGCGTTGGGCGACATAGGCTAACCCATCTTCATGATCACATCATCGATTGAAAACCTCCTTCGTCTTATTACTAATTTGAGCTTAGTCAGTAAGTTGGTCAGGGTCCTTGTCCAATATGGACTTAGGTCGTATAAAAAAAAAAAAAAAAAAAAACCACCAATCCTAGACTAAGCCCCTCCCTCCCTCCTATAACGTGCGCTAACAGTAAGACCTGAAATTAATTATTACGGAAGTAAAAAATATATTCCTCTGATTTGGTAATCCTCCTGTCTAAAAGATTTTCCAGTCAAATAAATCTGTTGATGTGACAAAAGAGCTTCAGTTTATTAAAAGGGAAAAGCTTAAAAGTCCCAATTTTTCTTTCCGCAAAAATCAAAATCTGTTGTTGGTTCTCGATTTATATTTGGAAACAAGGATCATGGTGCATTCGTGAAAGTACGTGGCCCGCACGATATGTATCGATCCTGCAGGTTATGGTTAGGGTGACGCTTATCCGACGTTGATGTTGCTCTCCTCTTTTTTTGCTCCAAGAGGTTAAGTTTTTGTTCGGGTTAGTCCGTTTTCCCGTCTTCTCAAAAACAACACTCCAAAATCTAAAACTGGCGAAAAGAGTGGTTTAGCGAATTTGATATTCTGGTTTTTGTATTGCTAAACAAAATAAATTTGTCTCATTAACTCTTAGCTATTTTTCCTCATCCATTGTTTTGTGTTATTTTATGTACTCTAATCAGCTCTTTGGTTCCTTATTTCACGGCCTCCATGCAAGTATGTTATTCCTCAGATTTGAAATTTTAAAATTTAAATTTCATTATACATCTGCTACTTTGCTGATTTGCTATGGAGTTTGTACTTCGACCAAATCCATGGACACCGTACAAAGTTAAGACTTAGAGTTAAGACTACAAGCTGCATGCCTTAAAAGAACAAATCGAGTAAGTTTACGAATTGTGTGGCGACCAAATTCTATTAAAATCATTATAGAAAATAGAAAAAAAAAAGAGAAATTTTTAGAACTGCGTCAACTTTAAACTTAATTAGTTAGACAAGCCGCCCTTACCCTGACCTGAACGCTCCGCAGCCGCTTAGAACTGAACAATAAACCTGCCCACAAAACTTAGATCCTACCTCGAAAACGAATGACTCAATAAACTATTGGCTATAATAAAAGAAAGTACTGAATTATGTAACATTTTTCAAATATTAATATTTTAGGCCAATTCTGCTACTGACTGGCCATGGTATGTTCTACGCTCATAAATTATTTGGCAGAATCTTTCAGTCGTTTTTCGGTACCTGTTAACCCAGTGTGTTTACTATTGCTGACCGGTGTCATTTATTTCTCTAAATGCTTAACCTGTTTAGTGAAATTATTCTATTTAATTTCTGCCTGTTCTGCCATTAACCAAGAAAATGCTTCGTATATTGTAGGGTAATCGGGTATGCCAAAGCATGCATAAATTACAACAGCTCAAGCAGATCTGTGCAATCCAGTTTATCGAGTTTAGGGTCTGCTAAGTATTGTTTTGAACAGAAATCATCGCTCTTAACAGACGAGTGATGCGTGATTTTGTCATGAATTGTTTATCACTCATGTGGTGTCAGTACTTTAAAGGGTAAATCGAGATCATAGTTCGTCCTACGCACTCGCCAACGCAGCTGGTCGTGAACGGGCAAGATGAACCGATGTTTCTTGCTCAGGGTTTCCCGTTTTAGTCCGGCAACAAAGAGTTCTCTTAGCCAGAACATAACTCTTTTGTTGACCAAGCGTGTTCTTTTATGATGGTTGGATATTGGCCAAGTTCTTTTTTCTGCTTTATAGAATCCACAAAAGAACTTGGCCAATATCTAGCCTTCTTGACCTCCCGCTTGGTCAAATTTATCGGAACATCAGAACACTGGACAAAAGGAGGTGTCACCGTGGAAGAATCGAATCCCTTTTGAAATATTTCGAGCGAGACTGAACTTGAATGTAATAAAATTGTAGCGGATGAACAGTGAGGCCTGACAGCCCGGAAAGTTGTAATCACTGGCCATTCTATCAGATGTGCTTCCCCAAATAAATGTGAATGAAAAAGTTCCTTCGATCGACAGTCGTTTGTTACTTAAAAAGCGAGGAGTATGAAGAGTAAACAAGTTTACAAGTAAAGAACTTTTGTAGCTTCGTGTTTGTGAAAACTGGCTCAGTCAACGAAAAATCAATTTGACCTTAAACTAACGATTTCTTTTTGTCTATCTGATTAAACAAAAAAATTCATGGCAACTTGAAGAATTCTAATTTATTGTAGTAAAAGTAATATTCCACTCAGTCATTGCGCTTATTCGTAAGATATTTTCTTTGGTAGACGAAAATAGAATTCATATCTTCGAGCCCGCGGCTGTGTAATATCCTTAATATATAATGATCAATTTGAATAATCATTTATAGTTACTGTTACAGTAGCACTGTCGCAGACTCGTTCCCAGTCGCTCCTGAGGCGGTTTTGACTAGAACGCATTGCATCAAGGGAAGGCTACTTTTCTTTCTCCCTTCCCAGCCTGCCCCGCGACCTTGACATCATTTCTTCCCGGTCTTTCATCGCCTTTGAAGAACAAATAAGTAGGGACTGGGAACGAGTCTGGCACTGTCGGGTTAACACGCATGGAAGGATTTCTGATATCTCCAGGACGAGTCGACGTCAACTCATCTCTTCCGATCATAACGAGGTGGCCACCATTATTTTACAATAATTTTCAATAAAATGACAGAAGTTAATATTTTTTTTAGTTTCCTTGGTTTTGTTTTACTTCCCCTTAAATCATGATTGGTTGATCAAAACCTCACCGAGCCTGCCTTAACCAATAACAAATAAAGTAAACTGGCTGAAAACAATCCCAATGCCTTCTTGCTCAATCGTACCGCGTTATTTCCCGCGCTAGTTTTGGCTTCGATTCCCGTCATTAAGTCACGCTCTGATCATGATTGGTTCGCCTGTTCTGATTGGCCAGAAAAAAGGTACAAGCTTTCATTTTAGTTGAACCGAAACTCGAATTGAAAACATGACAGTTATATAGTAGCCAAAGTGACGCAAATTATGTTGCCAGGTACGAAACTGAGATATAATGCTTTAATTTGTGTTTGCAATTCAAATTGCTAATAAACGTCTATTATGATGCAGGTTAAAATTGTAGGAACTTACGGTCTGAATATTTAATTTTTTTTCTAAATGTTACTAGTAGATACCTTTTTTTTACCTTTTCACAATTAAGCAAGAATTTAATTCCGATATTAGTTGCGCAAGAGACCCCAAAAATAAGTCTCTGACGTAATACTCCATGAAGCCGCTTATCAAGCAGTTCGATTGGCTGCGAAAGTAATAATACCAGCGGCCAAACTGAAGCTATAATATTAACCTCGATAGGTATTATATCTAATTTGTCTAAATAAAACAAGAGGGTTGCCTGAAAACCCAAGCCTTGCCCGAAACGAGTACATTATCGGCAAGCTGTTCAGGAGGGAACATTTTATTGAAGGCCGGTGAGTATTTTCTCATTTTTTCATTTAAACTGAAAAGATGGATTTTCAGTAGTATCGGTTTAATGTTTGATATTTTGGAACATTTTTATCTACTTTTTGCTAACGCCAGTATGGGTAACTGAAAAAAAAATATTTTGCCCGCCTTATAGAGTTTGGGCCACACTTTAAGCTCACACGGCATTGTATTTCTGTATGGTTAATGGTTTTCACTCTACGCTCGTTTAGCTGATACTTTGACTTTTGCTCGTCATCTGATCTCTTTGTTACCCCTAAGTTTATATCAGCAATACAACTGGAACTCTATGATATGGTTTTTAGCAATTTTACCAGTTCGTCGGTAACCGGTTTCTCGAGTTGATCTGTAGTGATCACGATGTGCTAAGAGTGCGTTTGTGTGTTTCGATTAACCCAAAAGTCGATGCTGATCCCCTGAGGGTAATGCAATACAATGTAGTTTTGACTGAACCGGAATCTCTACATTTTTTTACATTAATACACTTTAAAGTGAAAGGATATTTCGAGATATTAAATGCCCGATGCATTCCAGCGATATTCCTTCTTCCTATGACTTCTGGGCTATATATATTGTTTGTTTAACAATCCGTATAAGCACCCTTTCAGCGTTCATTTCAGTTTCTGTGCATTCAGGAAGAAATTAAAGAAATACGAGAAACGCTTTTTCTGCATCATTCATTGTGTTACAATTGGTAGCAATAAAGCTTTTGTTCATTTCATAGAATTTTCTTCGTATCCAACAATTAAAAAAAAAGTCGGCGTAAGCAACGCTATGAGGCAGACGATGCAATTTGTAATCTCTAATCCGTCACTGCATTGCATGCATATTTTTCGGTAAGTCAATGAAAGTGTTTGTCTCAAAAAATTAAACTTCGTGCAGAGAGGACCAAATATATGTAAATCAGTATATCAATAAGCAAAGATACACCGCTCCGTCATCAGAGGTATGTTGAAGTTTGTGATCTCCGATACAGCAATAGAAAAACTTAGTCGCGTTGCATGGGTAACTCCAATGCACCAGTAACAGCTTAAGCTTGATCATTGGCTCAATTTAATTTCCTCTTGAGACTACAATCACAAACAAGCTGCAAAACACTAGACAATGCACTTAACTTTCTATCTAAATAGTGTCATATATTTTTGAAGCTATATCGACGGGCCATATTCAATGCCAACATTGACGGTTTCAGCGCATCAAGCCATTATTAATCACTTTCGTCTTAGCTTTGCGCAAATATTCTTGACTAGTTGAGTGTAGAACATTGATCCGCTGCACTTCAAAACATGGTGAGATAATCACTGGGCCATTTTCTGAATTCGCTGCGGATGAACTGTTTTAGCACGAATATCAACAGATGTGTCCCCCATCCCATAAAACTCTCCTTACGAGGATCAGTTGTGGACAAATTAAGACCCCTGACTAAGTTAATCTCTGGAAATTATTATGTACGCAGGCAGATATTATTCCGAAAACTGAAGGTGTTTCCCTCGATCTTACAGACTTTGGAGGCCTACAAATCAGGGAAATTTTCCAGTTTCTGAGTCTGTCTTCAGTAGGTAATAATTGTAGCCTGCGTCGCAAACGTAATATTTAACCCCAGTTAGTAACATCTGCAAAGCAGTGCCGAAATCCTTGTTCTGGGCAGCCAACAAAATCAGCAAAATCGACAATGGCTTTTTTTTTTCAGGCCCAATCATGGCGCATACTAGAATCCTGGTTAACGTACAGGTGAGGGCCCAGAATAAGGACTTTGGCGCTGTTTCGCAGACGGACTTAACAAGAGCTAAGTTTTCTCGGTGGCGCAAGCTATAAATATTATTAATGATGCCTGTCATGTTTTTCTAGTTTTAACCCAAAATGTGGTTAAAAGTGCTTGTTATAGCCAGTCTGGCCTGTCAATTTTTCGCGGGAAGTATGGCTTGCTCAAGTATCGTGGCTTATAGAAAAGGAGAGGCTGTTGTTAAGGATGTTGTGGACACCATAAACAGCCTGGGAATATTTCCAAATGATAAAAAGTTCCTCTGCCGTGTGGCCTGGGTGGAGTCGAGATATGGACTGGCACGTGGTACATACAGGCGTGGTTACTATGGCGGTATTTGGCAGGTTAGGAACTAAGAACAAATAGTCCCTTTGCAGAACTTGATCACGTGCTTGGATATCACTTAGCAACGGCTCGCTGAATGGCAAACCATCCAAGCGTTAATTCCGATCACAAAGTTTTTAACTGAATGCGATCGGGCGAAGCATTCCTAGTTTCATTATTCTATTGAATATTAACAGAAATGACTGGACTACGTTTGAATTAAACTAGAAGGGGAGGAAGGCTTCGCCTGATTGCACTTCCGAGGGGGGGGGGGGGGGGGGGGAGGGAGGTCACTTGGGTTAATTTTTGCTGAGTATGTGCCTCTGGCCTCTCATAGCCACCCCATAGTCTATTCAGTGGCCAAATATAGACCCCATCTCGCGATCCCAACTTTGTAGCAACTTTCTGTTTATGCATCTACTTTATAAAGCCTTTTATCAAGGTCGTCCTGAAATGAATTGACGCATTGGTTAAAATTAATGAAATAAAAATCTTCCCATTTTTAAATCCCTACCTGCCTGAATTTTCTAATCTCTCAAATCCCAAAATTCTAGTAATTCTAATGAAAATGCAACCCCGTTATAGCCAATCCAGTCGTGAAAATGCCACCCCATCAAGCGGCACATCCCCATTAGCCTCTTATAAGGAGGTACTCACCCCCAGGATTGCACTCCACTTTAATTTCAGAGATGGATCTGAATGATCGCTCGATCGCACTCAAAGTTCTGCGATAGGAATGATCACTTGGACGGCTTACCATCCAGCAAGCCGTCAACTAAGTTGTATGCAAGCACGTGACCTCGTTCTGAAATGGGCCTATTGAAACAGTCATCAGGCCTACAGAATTTTTGGATGATTTTTCGAATGCTTTTAAAGCATAAAAACTAAGGAAGCGGGAGTACTTAAAAGCTTGGAAAATTAGAAAATATTGGGTTTGCGGGTTGTTAAAAATCAAAATATGATGTAATGATTCAGTATGCAAATGACCAGATTGTCCACTAGATAGTCCAAACTGTTGTAAGGGTATATTCCCCCACCCCGCCCCCACCCCCGCAAAAAAAAAAAAACAAACAAACAAAACAAAACAAAACAAAACGAAAAAAAACAGAATGCCCCCTAACCCCCCCCCCCCCCCCTTCCCCTCATATTCCTCGATATGGCAGAAGGGGTATCTTCTTTAGGTATATAAAAGAGGAGGACCTAATATTGAAGGGTAGGAAAGCATCTGTCTTTTTTTCTGTAAAAGTTCCCCCAGTTAACAGATAGTCCCATAGTTAAGTTATATGGTTAACAGATACAATTTATAGTATTCATATTTTAAAGACAAACGAGTGCATTTATATTACAGCTGGTGAAGAGAATGCAACGTTGTAATCTAGGTATGGGAAAGGGGTAAGACCAATTGCCAACAGAACGTATACAAAAGGGGTAACTTTTCTCTCAAAAATAGTATATAAAAGAGCGTAAGGCGTTGTATCTCGAGGCAGAACCTTCCCATATGAAACTTTGTTGAGAAATCCCCCCCCCCCTTTCCCCAGCAGGTCGTTAGCAAACAGAACAGGGTATAAAGTGGTTTAAGTGAAATGTCAAACTTTACTAATTGCTCATTGTCGTTCTCGTTTGTTTGAAGAATTAATATGTAATCGAGACAAACCACTTACATTGTCTAGTAACTAAATTTTAATTTTGCATCAGCTCTGAAGGTGTTTGCATGCAATTTGTCAAAAGGACCAAATTGCTAAGCTCACAAGAATCGTAATCCCGCATTGTGAAAATTGGGACAAATCTGGATTTTTAGAATGAATTTCGTGATTTTTAGAGATAAAATAAGGATTTCTGGACATTTTTTTGAAGAATTTCTGGAAAGATTTTTGGGCCATTCTCGGGATTTTTATATCTAGGCCTAGCCTAACTCGTCCCCAGTCGTCTCTCACAACCTCTCCCATGTGGCGCGCGAGATATGATGGGAAGGAGAAAAGCGAGGGAATCTTCCTCTCTTCTCCCTTCCCATCACCCCCTGCTCCGTAGCGTGCGTTACGCGCGAACGACTGGAGACGAGTCAGATGAAGGCACGAATTATCCCGGTGGTAAGTCTAGACCAAACAGGCCTGTCAATCTCATGCAATATTGCAATTGTTTAGGTTGACAGAATTGGTCATCTGGAGACAGTCAGAAACCCTCGTTTAAGGAGATACTGGTCTCAAATCAAGGCCAAACTCGGAATAGACTGGACCAAGACAAAGTGGCAAGACTTGGTGAAACCGCTGTATTCTGGTCTGGCTGCTCGTTTGTACCTTGTCAGGATTCCCGCCGCCATTCCATCTTACCTGCAATCGCAGGGTTCGTACTGGAAGAGATACTACAATACTGTAGCTGGAAAAGGAACAGTTGCGAAATTTATAAAAGATGTGAGGCGAGCAAGTGGTTGTGCAGCGTAAGACTAGCGTAGAGTGAAAAGTGTCTCTAAACCTTAGATGAATCATGTTTTGTATTGCTGTTCGCAAAATTTGTAACGTTCAAGACGTTTTTGAAAAAGACCAGCCATTAAAGGATTTGAGTAGGCATTTAATAGTGGCTTCGTTTAACACAGCTCATTGGACAATTGTAACAAGAAAAAATCGCTTGAATAAAGGAAGCTGAGCATAATTTGACTGGGACCTGTCAAAACGTAAGTGCGTGGATGAATATCTCCCCAATCCCTTTCTCCTGCTGCCCCCTCCCAGCCCCCCTCCCCACAAAAAAAAGAAATCATTTGGTCAAAACTTCTAAGAAATCTGCACTATTTGTTTATTCCTCCTGAAAATGAACATACATTTGCAAAGCTGATCGTAAAGATCTGTCTAAAAAACCCTCAAAACTACCTTCTCTTCTGACGATGCAATTGGGTCGAGAGATCTGAATCCTATGTGCTATTTTTACAGGGTTTCAATATGGTTTTAAATAGCCACCTAATCAGCTTATATGCACGGAATATCACCTCGGCGTAGACATGTGTCAATCGTTATATGTATTACTTATTCCAGGGACATTACTATTAAAATCAGTTTCAATTTTAATATTCCCCCTAGCCCATTCTTTGTAAGCACTTTCAGTTTTAAGGAAAACAATTGTTTTAAACAGGCTACTAAATGCACAAGGGAGTGTTCAGGAGATTACATCTGCTTACTGAACTGTATGTTAACGCCGCAATTATACAAGTAGGTCTTCCATGACATGTTTTCCTTCGTTTACCCTTTCTGATATTGAGGTTAATTTTCCCTTTCTCCTCATGGAAAAAAAACCGGAAATAAATATTCCAATCACCCCACTGAACTGGCCAATCACCTTATCCCCCGCAGAAGTCTAATTGTAGCAATGACGCGTATTAAACGCGGTAGTCAAAACCCTGAACCCAGAAGCGAAGGAGATTATTTTCGGCGCAGTTCAGTTGGAACACAGTCAAGAGGAAAGTTGAATTAGCCAAAGTAAGTATTTTTACTGACCTTGTATTCCACGCTGCAAGGAAATTCTGAGGTAAACTTAAAGTATAGTTAGCTGGCGTCTATTATTGTTTTCATCATTGTTGTTGCTGATCTGATATTTAATCCTTCTTGAAGCGTTGAGGATTGGTGAGAGTTTCCGAATCAATTTTAATATCAATTTTAATTTTTGGTCAGTCGAATTAACCTTTTTGCTGGAGCAAATTTAGGATCAGTTTTATTGCAAAATATCGCAATACGTGCAGCTTTGTAATTTCAGCGCTGAGTTGGCAGACAAGACGAAGCTTAATTTAAAAAATTGTTTTATATCATTTGACCTACTAAGTGGCATTTTAAAAGCACTTTTAATTTGATGTATCTCTTGCAAACGAAACACTTTCAACCAGAAAAACTCAAAACGGTAAACTGCGTTGCAACATCACTTCCGGTTAGGTCCGGCTTTGGACAATCAGTGCACAAGTTCTGCTTTCACTTTCACGAACTTTTCCCCAAAGATATTGTGCAAGATAATCATCATGTGCAAAAGTCATCATGCCATAAACAAACAAAAAAATGTTATTTATCATTCTTATTTGTTACAAAAAACGTCGTCACCTTTGTCTAAAGAATATTCAATAGAAATTCTAGATAACTGAAGGAGCTAAAAAAGGTCAAAAGAAGATGTTTGATTCAATAATATTATCGGTTACCAGCAGCTAAAATGACCTAAACTGACGATCGACCTTCAGGCTCTACAGTGTTGTACGTACATATCAACCTTTTGTGAGTAAAAGAATTCCAACTGAAGATCCTGGTCAATTTCACAGCGTCAGGCAAATCCAAATAATTCTTGACAGTTTTCTATATTATCAGGTTTGAAATCATGCCTGCATGATATATACCCTTAGTCATTCCTTTCTTTCTCCCCAGTTCACCTTTACTATAGAAAGCATGGCTTACAAACCGAAAGGAAAAGGAGCAGGCGTTGTGAAGGAAGTTGTAGACACCATAAATGGATTAGGGATTTTCCCTAACGATCACAAGTTTCTCTGCCGCGTGGCCTGGGTAGAGTCCAAATATGGAGAGGATCCTAACACCTACAGGAGTGGTTACTATGGCGGCATATGGCAGGTAAGCGGACTTTTTCAAATAAACTATGATAAAAATACAGCAAAGACAAAAGCGATTTGAGTTTTCTCTTGTTATATCTCACGCTCAAATTTCTTATTTAAACCGATTTGACTAGTATGTAAGCAATTTTTTTCTTGTAGTCATCGCCCCATATAAGGGAATCCAAATTCCAGAATCCGGGAAATTTTTGCTTGTGATCCAGAATCCGGGAAGATTTTGCTTGTGGAATGCAGAATTCCTGGGCTTTGAAATCCGCAATACAGCCCAAAGAATCCTGAATCCGATTAACGATTGGAATCCGGAATCCACGTTCCACTGACAAAGACTGAAATCCAGTGCCTGGAATCTGGAATCCACAGCGTGGAATCCATGTCCAAGACTGTCTTGGATCCCAGTTACATAGTGCGATAATTAACTATTGGAGGCAATACTTGATGGTTTAGTTTCTTTAAAAGATGCACATCATGTTTATATTCTTTGCTCTGTTGATACTTAAGGTTGATGAGGTGGGTTACCGCGAGACCGTGATTCAGACCGGCCTGAAAAAGTACTGGGACCAAATCAAGGCAAAGCTCGGCATTGATTGGACCCAAACCAGTTGGCAAGACTTGGAAAAGCCACTGTACTCTGGTTTGGCTTCCCGGCTCTTTCTCGCCAGGCTTTCTCCTCCTATTCCAACTGACCTGCAAGCGCAAGCACAGTACTGGAAGACGTATTACAACACTGTAGCTGGCAGTGGCACCGTGCAAAAGTTCATTGATGACGTCAAACAAGCGCATGGTTGCGCTGTGTAGTTTTGCCAACTGCGCACTGAAGTGGAACAGATATCAGAGTAGAGTTAAAATCATTGTTATAAACCCACTCCACACCCCCACTAGGGTTCCGCTTAGGGTTGCTATGCTAATCATTCTTTGAATGATTAGCATAGCAATGTGTGCCAGACCGACCCGAAACGGGTCGGTCTGGCACACAGGTGGCCTTGACTGACCCGTTGCGGGTCAGTCAGGTCCACCACCCTAAGCGGAACCCTAGTGGGGGTGGGGAGTGGGTTTATAAGCATTTTAACCCTAAGCTTCATTAGCAAGTTAACCCTAAACCCTAACCATTTAAACCCTAAGCGGAACCCTAGTGAAGGCGTGGAGTGCATTTTAACCCTAAGCTTCAATAGTAAGTTAACCCTAAACCCTAAACATTTAATATGGTCTAATATGGGGACCACCCTCTAAGTGGACCCTAACCCTAGGGCTAGGGGCCGCTTAGGATTGTTATGCTAATCATTCTTTGAATGCTTGGCAAAACAATGGTTCCCCAACTGGGCCTGAATGCTGCTTATGAGGAGTGAAGTGAATTTATAAACATGTTAACCCTATCGCTCATTAGCAAGTTAACCCTAAACCTAAGCACTTTTAACCCTAGCCCACCCCCTCTCTGTCTTGGTTTTAACCCTAAGCCTACCTCTAGTGAGGGTTGACATCATTGCTGCTATTATGGTAATGAGGAATGACAGCATGAAGTAAGAAGAGAGACACTTGAGTTGTTATTACACACCGTTGTGGGATAGAATTTTTGTCCTCTCATTAAGTATGCATATGGACACTACGCGTGCGCAGTAGCAAAAACGAGTAGTTTTTATTGCGCAAATAACGTGAATCAAATCTCTTCATATCTAGAAACGTTTTACTTGAAGGGTACAAAGTTTTAGGCGTGTTTTTAGTTAAAGGAGTCTATGCTCTGTACTTACTCGGCCACTGTGTATGTTACTCGTTTTTATGTGTGTCCACCATCTTGGATTGTAGTCTCGGAGTTGTTTAGGGTCTAATTGACACTTCAAAAATAACAAAAGTACCGAAGGTTTGTCTTTTATCAGGATGTGAGGTTCCTAGGATGGAAAAAGGAAAAATAGAGAGGTTTTACCGTACTCGTGTTCAAGTCAACTGCGTCTGAGTTCTACCGATCGATCCATCTTAGCTGTTAGTCTTGGAGTTGTTTAGGGTCTAATTTATCGTTGAAAAATAAATAAAGTACGGAAGGTTTGTCTTTTAGCATGGTGCGAGGCTCCTTTGATGGAAATGGTTTGTCTTTTAGCATGATGCGAGGCTCCTTTGACGGAAAAAATAGGACGGTTTTGCCGTACTCACGCTCAACCATATCGGTGAACGAAAGTCAAGACACACCGTTGTGGGATAGAATTGTTGTCCTCTCATTACGCATGCATATGGACACTACGTCTGCGCAGTAGCAAAAACGGGCAGTTTTCATTGCGCAAATAGCGTGAATCAAATCTTTCCATATCTAGAAACATTTTACTTGAAGGGTACAAAGTTTTAGGTTTGTTTTTAGTTCAAGAGAGTCTATGTTGTGCACTTACTCCGCTACAGTGTATGTTACTTGGCTCTATGTGTGTTCGTCATCTTGGATTTTAGTCTTGGAGTTGTTTAGGGTCTTATTTGCCCTTGAAAAAGAAATAAAGTACCGAAGGTTTGTCTTTTACCCTGGCACGAGACTCCCTTGATGGAAAAAAGGAAAAAATAGTGATGTTTTATCGTGCACGTGTTTAAAGCAACTACGTTTGAGCTGTACCGCTCGATCCGTCTGTGATGCACGTATGCGTGTTTCAATTTGGTCCCTTTAGTAGCACCTTTATTTGCTTACTACCATTCTCAAGTTTAAAACATGTTTTCAAGTATTGAGGGCTGCTTATTACCACCGTGCAAAAAGTAATTTGCTGGAAACTTCCAAAAAAATAACAGTGTGTGGGAACTGTGGTTTGTAGAAAATGGGTGTCCAGAAAAAAGGTAACCCTCTGAAGTTGCTCAAAAGACATTCTCCACGGAAATGATCGCACTCAAACGCCAAATACACAAACGTTTGAATGCGATCATTTTCGTGGATGTCATCTGTATCTAAGGTAGTATGAAAAACTTATATTTGTGAACGAAAAGTCGAGACACACCATTGTGGGATAAAATTGTTTTCCTCTCATTACAGATGCATACTCTCACTACGTTTGCGCGGTAGCAAATACTAATAGCTGTTATTGCGCGAATAATGTGAAAAACGAGGGTTTCCTCTGCGGTACGCAATAGCAATATGTATGACAAATGTATGTGTTTTACAATTCTCTGTTTCCCTCAACGAGCGAAAAAATGATACACACAATTCAGAAGTAAATCATTTATTTATTAACAACTTTGTTACAGCACCGTTCGATTTTCAAATATCTATTTGTTTTCTTAACTGTCATATAAGTGATATGAATTATCATACAGTTCCCTATCGTACGTGTTTGCTGTTGCGTGGCTTCGTTTTCTCTTCTTTTGCTCTCCAAAGTACCTCCAAGTAAAGTTTGGTTGCTTCGTCTTCTCTGTAGTGTGTGATTTTGCGTTCACTCGCTTGGTCTTTGGTGTGTTTGCCTGTTTGTTTCTCTGTTGTTTAGCAATTGGTTTCTCAAGTTCTATTTTGCGTTTTACTTGCTTCTTTGGGTCCGTTGGTTTGAGTGGTTCAATCGTGTCAGAGGTACCTCTGTTTACTTCTGGCACAATGTGTGTACATATGTGCGGGTAACTTTGACATTGACCGAACACCTCAGAGACAACTTGTTTTTCACTGGTGGTTTTGGGCTGATTGTCGATCAGCACATACCCATAAGGCTTTGCGGTGACTTTTCCATACACAGACATGAATTGGGGTCGATCTTTTGCAAAAATCCGTTCAGCTATAATGTCAATTTGCTTTCTATCGCTGGGGCTTCTAAACAGGACCAAATACTGTGCGTTTCTGCTAATGTCCGTGTTGAATTTTCCTTTGGGAAACATGTTTTGTAGCAGCAAAATGACACTTGCGTTGCGATGCCTCCCTTGTGTAAATAATTTCGATAGCACTGGACTATCGGTAGCCTGAGCCATCAAATCATCAAACACGAGTATATTGTTACACTTGGGACTGATTTCGTGCAAGTCTTCACTGAGGTCTGGTAGCCCTTGGGTAAATTGTATCGCATCCCCCAAAGCAGATTGCAATGACTTATAGCGTGGTTGCCATTGATTGTAGTACCAGTCAATGTGTTTCCTTTTCGTGCTGGGATAGTGGATACAGTTTTCGGTTAAGATTTTCTCCACAAAGTGCGTTTTCCCGCATTGACTAGGTCCAACGACGAGCATGGAAAACATGTGATTAAATTTAAAGTCTGAGTAGGGTCTCGTCTCTAGACATCTGTTTGGAACTCTCGCCGAAGGTTTTTCTACTTTTCGCGGTGTACTGGTTTGAGTTTGTTGCATACTCCAAAAGGGAAGAGGTATCATAGAAGGGAACGTTTTTGCGTGGGAAAAAACAGCCACTTTTAACCATGGTTTTCGTTTGTCACTGGTTAGCTGATGGACTTGTGACAAGTGATGACTTAAAGATAATAAATCTAGTTTAAAACAAATAGGACAATTTCTTCTTCTACTGTAAGGCATCTTGACACAACTGTGTGTTCATTCGAGTGATCACTTTTCAGTATGTCTAAGCGTATTTATATCCTCCGTTGTCTTAGGGTGCCTGAGGGTGCCTATGGGTGCCTGTAGGGTGCCTGAAGGGTGCCTGTGGGGTGCCTGTAGGGTGCCTGTGGGGTGTCTGAGGATATTTTGCTATTGTACAATGCTTAGAACTAACAATCAGTGAGACACTTTTTAAACTTAAATTTTATTCACAATGCAGCGTTCGACATTCACGATTCAATGATCATCCTCAGACCTCTGTTTAAGTTGTCTTTCATGGCGAGTTGATCTTCTAAACCTTTCAATATTTCATCCATTTTTAAAAAACACCATTTCTCAAATGGGAATTCGCACAGTATTTAGCAATTTCCGACTCTGAAACATCAAAAAATCTGGCTGCCATTTTGAAAACTTCTAGCCTTCAATGTTATAATCACCGCGCGGTGATTATAACAGGATAAAGCGAAGCTCATAGCCAGTCAGAGCGCTCTATTTTCGATAATCATCAATGTAATTATACTAATGATTATTGATAATAAATATTTTAATTGAACTCAGTTATCGCAAAATATCGCGATTTGTCAGATCAATCTTAACATTGCCGAGTGTGTGAAATAAAGGAATGAGTCATCACAACATGAGTGACGTTATTGGGCTTGTTCAAACGTGCCCACAGACATTTGCTTAACGTTGTAAATCGACAGGGACTGCGTTTGCCTAGGTAAACTATTTTCTCTATCTACACTGTTTTTAAAACGTAGGATCATTCACTAAATAATTTCAACTGCTCTCCTTTAACTGTGTGGATAAGTATGAATCCAAAAGAGTGTCCAAAATGTGGTACAAGGGTTAAACAGACATCCAACTATTATCGCCATGTGAAACATTGTGGGACGAAGGACTTTCACTGCCATGATTGTAAAAAAGTTGCATGACTACTAGTATGATAAAACCTCACTATTTTTTCCTTTTTCCATCAAAGGCGTCTCACATACCGATAAAAGACGAACCTTCGGTAGTTTATTTATTTTTAAAGGGTAAATTTAACCCTAAAAAAACTCCTAGACTAAAATCCAAAATGGAGCGTTCGATACAGCTATGAGGTAGTTGCATGACTACTAGTATGATAAAACCTCACTATTTTTTCCTTTTTCCATCAAAGGCGTCTCACATACAGATAAAAGACGAACCTTCGGTAGTTTATTTATTTTTAAAGGGTAAATTTAACCCTAAAAAACTCCTAGACTAAAATCCAAAATGGTGGACACATAGAGACGAGTCACATACACAGTGGCCGTGTAAGTTCACAACATTGACCCTGTTAAACTAAAATCGCGTGTAAATCATTGTACCCTTCAAGTAAAACATCTCCTGTTATTGAGGGATTTGATTTACGTTATTTGCGCAATAAAAACTACTAGGTTTGCTACTGCGCAGGCGTAGTATCTGTATGCATGCGTAATGAAGGGACAAAAATTCTCTCCCACAATGGAGTGTCTGGACTTTCGTTCACAAATATAAACACCGTTCATACTAGTATATAATAACTACTCAAATGTCCTCCTTCTTACATCATGATGTCATCCCTCATTACCATAATAACAGCATTGATGTCATCCCTCACTAGGGGTAGACTTGGGGTTAAAAGTGCTTAGGGTTAGGGTTAGCATGATAATGAGGATGACGTCATTCGGGTTTGGATGTGATCTAAGAACAATAGGTGGTGGCTGGTTGATCTAATTTATGCAATGTGGATCATTTGGAGATGTATGAAAAATATTGTTGTAAGGGTTTGTATGGAAAATACTCAACATCCAAATGAGGATGGTGGATCTAATTTATGCAATGTGGATCGTCTGTCCCAGAAATTCTACAAAAATTATAAGGGTTTGTATGGGATTTCACCTACCATAATTATGCAATGTGGATCATCTGTCCCAGAAATTCTACAAAAACTATAAGGGTTTGTATGGGATTTCACCTACCATAATTATGCAATGTGGATCATCTGTCCCAGAACCCCCACTTTGCCACTACTACCAAGAATTTAATTCCGATATTAGTTGCGCAAGAGACCCCAAAAATAAGTCTCTGACGTAATACTCCATGAAGCCACTTATCAAGCAGTTCAATTTCGTTTAAAGGAACAACTGCTACGATTGGCTGCGAAAGTGATAATACCAGCGGCCAAACTGAACTGAAGCTATAATATTAACCTCGATAGGTATTATATCTAATTTGTCTAAATAAAATAAGAGGGTTGCCTGAAAACCCAAGCCTTGCCCGAAACGAGTGCATTATCGGCAAGCTGTTCAGGAGGGAACATTTTATTGAAGGCCGGTGAGTATTTTCTCATTTTTTCACTTAAACTGAAAAGATGGATTTTCAGTAGTATCGGTTTAATGTTTGATATTTTGGAACATTTTTATCTACTTTTTGCTAACGCCAGTATGGGTAACTGAAAAAAAAAAATATTTTGCCCGCCTTATAGAGTTTGGGCCACACTTTAAGCTCACACGGCACTGCATTTCTGTATGGTTAATGGTTTTCACTCTACGCTCGTTTAGCTGATTCTTTGGCTTTGCTCGTCATCTGATCTCTTTGTTACCCCTAAGTTTATATCAGCAATACAACTGGAACTCTATGATATGGTTTTAGCAATTTTACCAGTTCGTCGGTAGCCGGTTTCTCGAGTTGATCTGTCTGAGTGATCACGATGTGCTAAGAGTGCGTTTGTGCGCTTCGATTAACCCAAAGTTCGATGCTGATCCCCTGAGGGTAATGCAATACAATGTAGTTTTGACTGAACCGGAATCTCTACATTTTTTTACATTAATATACTTTAAAGTGAAAGGATATTTCGAGATATTAAATGCCCGATGCATTCCAGCGATATTCTTTCTTCCTGTGACTTCTGGGCTATATATATTGTTTGTTTAACAATCCGTATAAGCACCCTTTCAGCGTTCATTTCAGTTTCTGTGCATCCAGAAAGAAATTAAAGAAATACAAGAAACGCTTTTTCTGCATCATTCATTGTGCTACAATTGGTGGCAATAAAGCTTTTGTTCATTTCATAGAATTTTCTTCGTATCCAACAATTAAAAAAAAAGTCGGCGTAAGCAACGCTATATAAAAAATGAGGCCGACGATGCAATTTGCAATCTCTAATCCGTCACTGCATTGCATGCATATTTTTCGGTAAGTCAATGAAAGTGTTTGTCTCAAAAAATTAAACTTCGTGCAGAGAGGACCAAATATATGTAAATCAGTATATCAATAAGCAAAGATACACCGCTCCGTCATCAGAGGTATGTTGAAGTTTGTGATCTCCGATACAGCAATAGAAAAACTTAGTCGCGTTGCATGGGTAACTCCAATGCACCAGTAACAGCTTAAGCTTGATCATTGGCTCAATTTCCTCTTGAGACTACAATCACAAACAAGCTGCAAAACACTAGACAATGCACTTAACTTTCTATCTAAATAGTGTCATATATTTTTGAACCGGTATTTTTTTAAAGGGTGAAGCTATATCGACGGTCCATATTCAATGTCAACATTGACGGTTTCAGCGCATCAAGCAATTATTAATCAATTTCGTCTTAGCTTTGCGCAAATATTCTTGACTAGTTGAGTGTAGAATATTGATCCGCTGGACTTCAAAACATGGTGAGATGATCACTGGGCCATTTTCTGAATTCGCTGCGGATGAACTGTTTTAGCACGAATATCAACAGATGTGTCCCCCATCCCATAAAACTCTCCTTACGAGGATCAGTTGTGCACAAATTAAGACCCCCGACTAAGTTAATCTCTGGAAATTATTATGTACCCAGGCAGATATTATTCCGAAAGCTGAAGGTGTTTCCCTCCATCTTACAGACTTTGGAGGCCTACAAATCAGGGAAATTTTCCAGTTTCTGAGTCTGTCTTCAGTAGGTAATAATTGTAGCCTGCGTCGCAAACGTAATATTTAACCCCAGTTAGTAACATCTGCAAAGCAGTGCCGAAATCCTTGTTCTGGGCAGCCAACGAAATCAGCAAAATCGACAATGGCTTTTTTTCATGCCCAATCATGGCGCATACTAGAATCCTGGTTAACAGGTGAGGGCCCAGAATAAGGACTTTGGCGCTGTTTCGCAGACGGACTTAACAAGAGCTAAGTTTTCTTGTTGGCGCAAGCTATAAATATTATTAATGATGCGTGTCATGTTTTTCTAGTTTTAACCCAAAATGTGGTTAAAAGTGCTTGTTATAGCCAGTCTGGCCTGTCAATTTTTCGTGGGAAGTATGGCTTGCTCAAGTATTGTGGCTTATAGAAAAGGAGCGGCTGTTGTTAAGGATGTTGTGGACACCATAAACAGCCTGGGAATATTTCCAAATGATAAAAAGTTCCTCTGCCGTGTGGCCTGGGTGGAGTCGAGATATGGACTGGCACGTGGTACATACAGGCGTGGTTACTATGGCGGTATTTGGCAGGTTAGGAACTAAGAACAAATAGTCCCTTTGCAGAACTTGATCACGTGCTTGGATATCACTTAGCAACGGCTCGCTGAATGGCAAGCCATCCAAGCGTTAATTCCGATCACAAAGTTTTTAACTGAATGCGATCGGGCGAAGCATTCCTAGTTTCATTATTCTATTGAATATTAACAGAAATGACTGGACTACGTTTGAATTAAACTAGAAGGGGAAGAAGGCTTCGCCTGATTGCACTTCCGAGGGGGGGGGGGGGGGGGGGTGGGGGAGGGAGGTCACTTGGGTTAATTTTTGCTGAGTATGTGCCTCTGGCCTCTCATAGCCATCCCATAGTCTATTCAGTGGCCAAATATAGACCCCATCTTAGTCACTTTCGGAAAAATGTAATTCTCGCGATCCCAACTTTGTAGCAACTTTCTGTTTATGCATCTACTTTATAAAGCCTTTTATCAAGGTCGTCCTGAAATGAATTGACGCATTGGTTAAAATTAATGAAGTAAAAATCTTCCCATTTTAAAATCCCTACCTGCCTGAATTTTCTAATCTCCCAAATCCCGAAATTCTAGTAACTCTAATGAAAATGCAACCCCATTATAGCCAATCCAGTCGTGAAAATGCCACCCCATCAAGCGGCACATCCCCATTAGCCTCTTATAAGGAGGTAATCACCCCCGGGATTGCACTCCACTTTAATTTCAGAGATGGATCTGAATGATCGCGCGATCGCACTCAAAGTTCTGCGATAGGAATGATCACTCGGACGGCTTACCATCCAGCAAGCCGTCAACTAAGTTGTATGCAAGCACGTGACCTCGTTCTGAAATGGGCCTATTGAAACAGTCATCAGGCCTACAGAATTTTTGGATGATTTTTCGAATGCTTTTAAAGCATAAAAACTAAGGGAGCGGGAGTACTTAAAAGCTTGAAAAATTAGAAAATATTGGGTTTGCGGGTTGTTAAAAATCAAAATATGATGTAATGATTCAGTATGCAAATGACCAGATTGTCCACTAGATAGTCCAAACTGTTGTAAGGGTATATTCCCCTACCCCGCCCCCACCCCGCAAAAAAAAAAAAAAAAAAACAAAACAAAACAAAACGAAAAAAAACAGAATGCCCCCTAACCCCCTCCCCCCTCATATTCCTCGATATGGCAGAACCTCCAAAGAATTCCAAACTATATAGTTGTGCTCGAAAGGGGTATCTTCTTCAGGCTTCAGGTATATAAAAGAGGAGGACCTAATATTGAAGGGTAGGAAAGCATCTGTCCTTTTTTCTGTAAAAGATCCCCCAGGTGATCTGTGACGTCACTGCGGGGGCCTGGGGAAAGAAATTTTAATGCCGTATCCCATAAACCAACGCGCGCACCAATTCAATTCAATTTAATCTGTTCCCGTCAGCTTTGGTTTATGGGATTACGGCATTAAAATTTCTTTCCCCAGGCCCCCGCAGTGACGTCACAGATCACCTGGCCCCAGTTAACAGATAGTCCCATAGTTAAGTTATATGGTTAACAGATACAATTTATAGTAGCTGAGAAAAAAATCGAGGAAACATTCTTTTTTTGTTATTTATTCATATTTTAAAGACAAACGAGTGCATTTATATTACAGCTGGTAAAGAGAATGCAACGTTGTAATCTAGGTATGGGAAAGGGGTAAGACCAATTGCCAACAGAACGTATACAAAAGGGGTAACTTTTCTCTCAAAAATAGTATATAAAAGAGCGTAAGGCGTTGTATCTCGAGGCAGAACCTTCCCATCCCATATGAAACGTTGAGAAATCCTCCCCCTTTCCCCAGCAGGCCGTTAGCAAACAGAACATGGTATAAAGCGGTTTAAGTGAAATGTCAAACTTTACTAATTGCTCATTGTCGTTCTCGTTTGTTTGAAAAATTAATATGTAATCGAGACAATCCACTTACATTGTCTAGTAACTAAATTTTCATTTTGCATCAGTTCTGAAGGTGTTTGCATGCAATTTGTCAAAAGGACCTGTGGTCAAATTGCTAAGCTCACAAGAATCGTAATCCCGCATTGTAAAAATTGGGACAAATCTGGATTTTTAGAATGAATTTCGTGATTTTTAGAGATAAAATTAGGATTTCTGGACATTTTTGTGAAGAATTTCTGGAAAGATTTTTGGGCCATTCTCGGGATTTTTATATCTAGGCCTAGCCTAACTCGTCCCCAGTCGTCTCTCACAACCTCTCCCTTGTGGCGCGCGAGATGTGATGGGAAGGAGGAAAGCAAGGGAATCTTCCTCTCTTCTCCCTTCTCATCACCCCCTGCTCCGTAGCGTGCGTTACGCGCGAACGACTGGAGACGAGTCAGATGCAGGCACGAATTATCCTGGTGGTAAGTCTAGACCAAACAGGCCTTTCAGTCTCATGCAATATTGCAATTGTTTAGGTTGACAGAATTGGTCATCTGGAGACAGTCAGAAACCCTCGTTTAAGGAGATACTGGTCTCAAATCAAGGCCAAACTCGGAATAGACTGGACCAAGACAAAGTGGCAAGACTTGGTGAAACCGCTGTATTCTGGTCTGGCTGCTCGTTTGTACCTTGTCAGGATTCCCGCCGCCATTCCATCTTACCTGCAATCGCAGGGTTCGTACTGGAAGAGATACTACAATACTGTAGCTGGAAAAGGAACAGTTGCGAAATTTATTAAAGATGTGAGGCGAGCAAGTGGTTGTGCAGCGTAAGACTAGCCTAGAGTGAAAAGTGTCTCTAAAGCTTAGATGAATCATGTTTTGTATTGCTGTTCGCAAAATTTGTAACGTTCAAGGCGTTTTTGAAAAAGACCAGCCATTAAAGGATTTGAGTAGGCATTTAATAGTGGCTTCGTTTAACACAGCTCATTGGACAATTGTAACAAGAAAAAATCGCTTGAATAAAGGAAGCTGAGCATAATTTGACTGGGACCTGTCAAAACGTAAGTGCGTGGATGAATATCTCCCCAATCCCTTTTTCCTGCTGCCCCCTCCCAGCCCCCCTCCCCACAAAAAAAAGAAATCATTTGGTCAAAACTTCTAAGAAATCTGCACTATTTGTTTATTCCTCCTGAAAATGAACATACATTTGCAAAGCTGATCGTAAAGATCTGTCTAAAAAACCCTCAAAACTATCTTCTCTTCTGACGATGCAATTGGGTCGAGAGATCTGAATCCTATGTGCTATTTTTACAGGCTTTCAATATGGTTTTAAAACGCCTAATCAGCTTATATGCACGGAATATCACCTCGGCGTAGACATTTGCCAATCTTTATATGTATTAGTTATTCTAGTGTCATAACTATTAAAATCAGTTTCAATATTACTGTTCCCCCTATCCCATGCTTCGTAAGCACTTTCAGTTTTAGGGAAAACAGACCGGCAACTAAATGCACAAAGGAGTATTCAGGAGACTACATTTGCACAGTCACTGAACTGCATGCTACAGTCCAGTATCCTGACCTCGAGATCATGAAGGGTGTGTGGGGGTGGGGGGGGGGGGGGGGGGGAGCGCTCTCCAAATTTTTTTTAGGTCCTTCGGGCCCCCGTTTGGTCTAAAAATAAGGGGGGCGGATCCCCCGGGCCTCTCCCCTGGATCCGCCACTGTGCTAACAACGCAATTATCCACGTTTTCCTTCGTTTACCCTTTCTTGTATTGAAGTTAGTTTTCCCTTTTTTTTCCTGGAAATAAAGCGGAAACAAACATTCCAATCACCCCACTAAACTGGCCAGTCACCTTATCCCCGTGGCGAATGACGTGTATTAAAGGGGCTGTGTCACGGCAGTCCAGTTCATTTTGTTTAAATTTCCAATTACTCGCCTCAATCGATATGGAATTTAAAGTAAGTAAAGAAATTGCATGTACATGACAAAATCAGAGATCCGAGACAAACAAATACGTCTCCTGAGCATTATTTTGAAGTAGCAAGCAGCAGGGATCAACTTTGAAAAACTGTTAGGCTGAACAGTTTTCAAAAATCCTTATTTCAATCCGTTTCAATCTTCTTCAGTTTTGCCCATCTGTGGCATCTGTTGTTTCTGTTGTATTATTTTAACCTTCCTTTAAAGTTTTGAGCGGTTATTTTCATGTTTCTCTTAATTTAACGGGCATTTTGTAATTTCCTAATTTTGCTGAATTTCGTAACACAGCTCCTTTAAACTCGATAGTCAAAAAACCATGTCAAACCCTAAACCCAGAGGCGAAGGAGATTATTTTCGGCACACCCCAGTTCACTTGGAACAAACTCAAGAGGAAAGTTGAATTAGCCGAAGTAAGCATTTTTACTTACCTAGTATTCTACGCTGCAAGAAAATTCTGAGGCAAACTTAAAGTAACTGGCATCTATTATTGTTTTGTCATTGTTGTCGCTGATCTGATATTGAATTCTTCTTGAAGCGATGACGTTTGGTGAGAGTCAGTCCGAATTACCGCAAGTCATAGGTGAATTTCTTTTGGTCAGTCGAGTTAACATTAATTTTGCTGTAGCAAATTTCGAATCAGTTTCTTTACAAATATTGCAATGCATGCAGCTTTGTAATTTCAGCGCTGACTTGGCAGACAAGACGAAGCCCATTTAAAAAATAGTTTTATATCATTTGACCTACCAAGTCGGTGGCATTTTGAAAGCACATTTAATTTGATGTATCTCTTGTAAACGAAAGACTTTCAACCAGAAAAACTCAAACCAGTAGGCGTTGCAACATATTTTCTGGTAAGGTCCTTTAGACGATCGGTGTACAAGTCCTGCTTTCACTTTCACGAACTTCCCCTAAAATATTGTGCAACATCATCACCTTATACATGTGAGACGAGCAAGCGGCTGTGCAGCGCAGAGAGAAAAGTGTCTCTAAACCTTAGATGAATCATGTTTTGTATTGCCGTTCGCAAAATTTGTAAAGTTCAAGGCGTTTCCTGAACATAATTGGACTGGGACCTGTCAAAACGTACGTGCGTGGATGAATATCTCCCCTGAATGCCTTTCTCCTCCCGCCGCCTCCCCCCCAAAAAAATCGTTTGGTCTATATGCAAAACTTCCAAGAAATCTGCAATATTTGTTTATTCCTCCTGAAAATGAACATACATCTGCAAAGCTGATCATAAACGTCTATCTAAAAACACCTAAAACTACCGTCTCTTCTGACGATGCAAGTGGGTCGAGAGATCTGAATCCTATGTGCTATTTTTACAGGCTTTCAATATGGCTTTTAAAAAGCCACCTAATCAGCTTATATGCACGGAATATCACCTCGGCGTAGACATGTGTCAATCGTTATATGTATTACTTATTCCAGGGACATTACTATTAAAATCAGTTTCAATTTTAATACTCCCCCTAGCCCATGCTTCGTAAGCACTTTCAGTTTTAAGGAAAACAATTGTTTTAAACAGGCTACTAAATGCACAAGGGAGTATTCAGGAGATTACATCTGCTTACTGAACTGTATGCTAACACCGCAATTATACAAGTAGGTCTTCCATGACATGTTTTCCTTCGTTTACCCTTTCTGATATTGAGGTTAGTTTTCCCTTTCTCATCATGGAAAAAAACCGGAAATAAATATTCCAATCACCCCACTGAACTGGCCAATCACCTTATCCCCCGCAGAAATCTAATTGTAGCAAATGACGCGTATTAAACGCGGTAGTCAAATACCTGAACCCAGAAGCGAAGGAGATTATTTTCGGCGCAGTTCAGTTGGAACACAGTCAAGAGGAAAGTTGAATTAGCCAAAGTAAGTATTTTTACTGACCTTGTATTCCACGCTGCAAGGAAATTCTGAGGTAAACTTAAAGTATAGTTAGCTGGCGTCTATTATTGTTTTTATCATTGTTGTTGCTGATCTGATATTTAATCCTTCTTGAAGCGTTGAGGATTGGTGAGAGTTTCCGAATCACCGCAAGTCATGGATGAATTTCTTTTGGTCAGTCGCGTTAACCTTTTTGCTGGAGCAAATTTAGGATCAGTTTTATTGCAAAATATCGCAATGCGTGCAGCTTTGTAATTTCAGCGCTGAGTTGGCAGACAAGACGAAGCTCAATTTAAAAAATAGTTTTATATCATTTGACCTACTAAGTGGCATTTTAAAAGCACTTTTAATTTGATGTATCTCTTGCAAACGAAACACTTTCAACCAGAAAAACTTAAAACGGTAAACTGCGTTGCAACATCACTTCCGGTTAGGTCCGGCTTTGGACAATCAGTGCACAAGTTCTGCTTTCACTTTCACGAACTTTTCCCCAAAGATATTGTGCAAGATAATCATCATTTACAAATCTCATCATGCCATAAACAAACAAAAAAAATGTTATTTATCATTCTTATTTGTTACAAAAAACGTCGTCATCTTTGTCTAAAGAATATTCAATAGAAATTCTAGATAACTGAAGGAGCTAAAAAAGGTCAAAAGAAGATGTTTGTTATCGGTTACCAGCAGCTAAAATGACCTAAACTGACGATCGACCTTCAGGCTCTACAGTGTTGTACGTACATATCAACCTTTTGTGAGTAAAAGAATTCCAACTGAAGATCCTGGTCAATTTCACAGCGTCAGGCAAATCCAAATAATTCTTGACAGTTTTCTATATTATCAGGTTTGAAATCATGCCTGCATGATATATACCCTTAGTCATTCCTTTCTTTCTCCCCAGTTCACCTTTACTATAGAAAGCATGGCTTACACACCGAAAGGAAAAGGAGCAGGCGTTGTGAAGGACGTCGTAGACACCATAAATGGATTAGGGATTTTCCCTAACGATCACAAGTTTCTCTGCCGCGTGGCCTGGGTAGAGTCCAAATATGGAGAGGATCCTAACACCTACAGGAGTGGTTACTATGGCGGCATATGGCAGGTAAGCGGACTTTTTCAAATAAACTATGATAAAAAACAGCAAAGACAAAAGCGATTTGAGTTTTCTCTTGTTATATCTCACGCTCAAATTTCTTATTTAAACCGATTTGACTAGTATATAAGCAATTTTTTCTTGTAGTCATCGCCCCATATAAGGGAATCCAAATTCCGGAATCCGGGAAATATTTGCTTGTGATCCAGAATCCGGGAATATTTTGCTTGTGGAATGCAGAATTCCTGGGCTTTGAAATCCGCAATACAGCCCAAGAAATCCTGAATCCGATTAACGATTGGAATCCGGAATCCACTGACAAAGACTGAAATCCAGTGCCTGGAATCCGGAATCCACGGCGTGGAATCCAGGTCCAAGACTGCCTTGGATCCCAGTTACATGGTGCGATAATTAACTATTGGAGGCAATACTTGATGGTTTAGTTTCTTTAAAAGATGCACATCATGTTTATATTCTTTGCTCTGTTGATACTTAAGGTTGATGAGGTGGGTTACCGCGAGACCGTGATTCAGACCGGCCTGAAAAAGTACTGGGACCAAATCAAGGCAAAGCTTGGCATTGATTGGACCCAAACCAGTTGGCAAGACTTGGAAAAGCCACTGTACTCTGGTTTGGCTTCTCGGCTCTTTCTCGCCAGGCTTTCTCCTCCTATTCCAACTGACCTGCAATCGCAGGCACAGTACTGGAAGACGCATTACAACACTGTAGCTGGCGGTGGCACCGTGGAAAAGTTCATTGATGACGTCAAACAAGCGCATGGTTGCGCTGTGTAGTTTGCCAACTGCGCACTGAAGTGGAACAGATATCAGACTACCTAACCGGAGGGAGTCTTAATTTTTCTCTGTTTTTAATAATTCTCAACTTAATCTCCCGATAATATCCAATACTCTTAAAGTAAAATGTAATAAAGAAATAAACGAAGGAATACAAATAATATAAGTTGCTCGTCGTGTCTTTGTGAGAGAAGAGAAAAGGCTTTAAAAGCTTATACCATTGAGGGTCTCTCAATAACCAAACGGCGCAAAGTATGTCAAACGTTTATTGCAGATGTATGAGAAGCCTGTTCCAGCGGTTCAGATTGCTGGGATGGCTCAGAAACTGTGAACAGGAAAACAAGCGTGGGGGTGGGGTGGGGGTGGGTATAACAGGAGATCGATGTATCGTATCGTCTAATTATTCACCGGAATACCGCGAAAATCAAGCAATTCCTTCCAAAAGTGAAATTTCCTTCCCAGGGAGTACTTCTTATGCATTCCTCTTAGCCGCTTATACGGTACCGGTCCCTTAATTAAAGCAAGGCACAACTGGCACGAAAGAGAATGGAAAAACTGTTTCAAGAGATTGTAGTCGAGACAGCTGGGCCCAGTTGTTCAAAGGCCGTTTAGCACGCCGTTTAGCGCTAGCCCGGGGTTAAATTTTAATCTATTTAAATTTTCTTCTGTTTAAAAGCACTTTCCCTGATAATTTTCGCTATTCTTTTTAGAGCATCCAGTCATCAAATTGTAGACAAGAAGAATTAAACTGAATTTGCTTATTAAGCTTTCATATCTGAATTAATATGGGTTATCTTAACATAGCTTTGAACAACCCGGCCCAGGGATCTTAATTTCCAATTATACACGTTTCTCTATCGCTTGGGTGAAGTCCGTGGACTACTTTATAACCAAATGTTTTACTTAAGCATTCGTTAAGTAGCAGGCGCGGATCCGGGGGAGGTGAAATGGGTGAATTTTCACCCCCCCCTTTTTCTGAGCCCCTCTTCAATTATGCTGATGCACAGACCTCAAACACCTCAACTAGGCTTTGGTTCTATTACATTATTACAAACATTCAGCCCCCCATTTCAAAATCCTGGATCCGCGCCTAAGTAGTCTGCTCCGTAGACACTCTAAACTGCCTGAGTATAGAACAAACAGCGAAATGCAATAGACCTTTTTACCGATACGGCGGTAATGTTGAATTAATTCGATTTAAGGAGTATTATAGGATGCCCAGGGGGCATGAGCGCATTCCGTTTGTATTTTCGAGCGCTTTTCGGGACATTTTTTCTTAAAATTTTCTTAGAATAAGATTGTCATGGGAAAAAAGATCCTTGTGCCGTGTTTAGATGTAATAATGATCGCCTTTTTCTAGATTAGTATTAAAAATATAGTCTTTCACTGTATATTTCTCGGGAGGCGATCATTATATACATCAAAACACGGCACAAGGATCTTTTGTCCCATTACAATCTTATTCTAAGAAAACTTTATGAAAAAATGTCCCGAAAAGCGCTCGAAAATACAAACGAAATGTGCTCATGCCCCCTGGGCATCCTATAATACTCCTTAAATCAAATTAATTCAATATGGCCACCGTATCGGTAAAAAGGTCTATTAACCAATGAAGACTTGATAAGCTACAGGGCGACTTGTAGCAACGGAGTTAGAAAGGGAGGGAAAAGGGGGATCGTAATTTGCGCTTCTTGGGGGAAAATTCATAATTGTACAATAAAAAATATTTTCTCAGTGCTTATTAAAATTAATCTTCCTAGTTTTTAAGTGTCATGAGTTTTAGTGAGTGGTACTTCATAAATGTCACTAGCTTCTATTTTAAACACCAAAAAAAAAAAGAAGGAAAGTTAAGAACATAAAAAAGTAGCCACTTTCTACAAAGAGGCAAGATTGCAAAGCCCCAGTTTTCGCTGACACAAATACTGTAATTTTTTTTTAGCTTTGTCTGGCCATCCCCTTTTTTTTCGTTTAGCGTCGAATGCGTTTCCTAATTTTCGGTCGGTTGGTCGGATGAAAAAAAAAAAAAGTAAATAATAAAATAATAAAAAAAGAATAATAATACATTAATCGAAATCACAAGAATTCTGAGAATAGGAAGCCTGAAACCCCAGCATCATTGCCGATGAACCTGTAAACACAGGACATGGTTACCAAACCAACACGAACTGACAATATGGTAGAATATGGTAGAAAATCATACGATGGTCGATTTCATTCACTCATTTATTTTTGCCATTAACCAGAAATACAACAACAGTATACAGAAATTTATAATACATTAAAGACAATATACAATATTCTAGCTAAATTATTAACAAGATCAAATGTTTAAAGTGGTAATTGCAAGGAAGCCTATATAGAAGCCGGGGGCTTATAAACTATACACCACCGAAACATCTATGCCTGGAAATGCTGTTACAATGCTCATTTTTCTGATTAAACGAATCAAATAAATAAAAAAAGTTTGAACTACGTCGTTCCTTGTTGTATAGAAAATGGCAAAAAAAAAAAGGGGAAGGCCTGAAAGCGATGCCTCTATTACATGCACAAGGCCACGCTCATCATTACAAATCTATGCTTGTCAATTTTTTGTAAAATAAATTTCCGCAGTTGCTTTAGAGTGAAACACATTTTACATAGACCTTCATAACTTTAATATTCTTTGAATACTTTCTGCTTTCGGGGTATATAATATCAGTTTGGCTCATAACGCACAGTGTGCAGTAGTTATTCTACGCGTTTGCCTACTTGAGTAGTCGGTATGTTACAAAAGGAATTCGGCTACGTGTCACACAGGCAAATTAGAGGTTTGAAGTTAACTAACATTAATTTTACTCAGGCTACCTGCAACAAGGTAAACTGATATGTTGATCAAAATCCTAACTTTGGGTTAACAATGTGGCCCTTTGAGTTAACTAGTGATAAACTAGAGCTAGGCAAGACCTGGAAAAGTCTTCTAATGACAGAAAAGTGGAACAAGTCCCAGTTGGCATGCTGACAGTTCCCATTTGAAAGTTCAGTCCTTCTTTAAAAAGCCATTTATGCCGCAAAATCTGAAAAATTTATTGTGTAAAAGGGAACACTATGTTGAACAAGCCGTTTTTTAAAAGCATCAGAATTTTAACTCTTCTTTTTATGAACCCAATATAAGATCTTCCATAATGTTGAAACCCTGAAATCACAAAACGAAGTAGCTAGATAAACTTCACTTTTTCTAGTTTTCATTTTATAGAATGGACATAATATGAAACATGTAGATTAACTACACAGTTCTGTATCTGTGAGCAAAAAGTGCAATTGATAAAAAAAGCAAAGTTCCCAGGCATTTTGAGATTGGCTTTCTTCGGTGGAATGTCAATTGGTGTTTGTTGTTATAAGGGATGTGCAATGGTTCCAAAAATTAAAAATCAACTGAAATTGCATACAGGATCTTTTAAAAGGTACTGGAGGTCAGAACTTAAGACTTAAGTCACCATTTGCATTCTGGACAGGATCTTTATGCCTTTTTTATGAGAAGGCCTGTTTTCTTGAAGAAAATTCTGTAAAACATTGTTTGATTTGCCTCTGGTCTGGTTGGTCAGCTCACATGTATTTCACTAATTTAAGCTGAAACTGTAGCAAATGTATTTAACCTTTCAATTCATGTGTAGAAAGTAAACATGAAGCAAAAACAAAAAACAAACAAAAAAAAATCAGAACAAAAACAAAACCAAAGAAAACAGGGTCGTTGAGAAGCAAACTTGACATTTCATGCAGCAATTAATTGAAAAATATCAAAAACATTTTACCTTTTTAGCTCCATGTTGAAAGAACCTTTGTCCAAAGGCTTCAAACATTCCGCCAATTACTGAACCAACACCGTAGACACTGATACTAGCTCGCTGCTCAAATAATGTCCTGAAAATGCCACAAAAATATCAATGTCTGCTGTGGTATTCTTGTGGATTATTATTTTCTTCCCTGTAGGGATGAAAATCAACTAGCTGATTTTAACTAGTTGATAAATAATAATAATAATAACATGTTTAAACAGGATGACCATTTCAGTTATAAAAAACTGCTATCAATATGGGTCCTGTATAAAAATAAATGAATAGAAAGATAAAAACATTAATTATATACGAAACTAGGATACAGAACATAATTATAATCAATAAAAAAAAAAAATAATAAATACTTGTTCATTATCCCCAAATGATGTTTTTCCAATCTTCAGTTTAAAGGTGAGGCCATTTTTAGCAATTAACTTTTCTATTTTAATGATACAGTACGATTCCTCCACAGATTATCAAGAAATATAAAAAGACATTCCAATTGCAGCAGCGCTTGAAAAAAAAAAAACTATAGAATTCCAGCGCATCCTTTAGGCA